>VMDO01016899.1:0-46352 GCA_007922755.1 Pedetes capensis | reverse complement strand
CCTTCTTTTTAAGACTTGGCCCCGTTGAGCCCTCCTGCACGTTGCCTGCTGCGTTTCAGTGGTTCACTTCTCACCCCTAGCCCTTGAGCCAACCACAATTGTTCCTACAGATGAATGAAAGTTTCTCCCATGGCTCAATACTGCTCTAAGTAATTTTTGTTGTTGTTGTTAGGTGCTGTGGAGTCAGTGCCCAACTCATAGTAACCCTAAGTACAGCAGCTGAAACACTATTGTCAGTGCTTCTCTGCTATTCATAGGGTTTTCAATGGCTGATTGTTTTTTGGGAGTGGATTGCCGGGTCCTTCTCCCAAGCCTACAGCATCTGGTGTTCCCAGGCGGTCTCTCATCCAAATACTAACCAGGTTGGACCCTGTTTAGCTTCCGAGATCTGACAGGATCTGACACCACAGTGGTACAGGTATAGGCACTCTAAGTAATTACCCTGACCTAAATCCCCCAAACTGAAGATGGCATTTGTTGAAAACAAGAAATCATTTATTCCTTATATTTAAAATACTGCATACAGTGTGATGTAGAATAGAAATATGTATGAGCTAATTCCTTTCTTCAAGGCTATAGTAGCCTTAGAAGATGAGAGATTATATATATATATATATATATGTATATATATACATATATGTGTATATATATATACATATATATATGTATATATATACACACACACACACACATACATACACACATGCACATATATGGTTAATATGAGAAATCTGTGTTTATCAAAAAGAAAAAAAGAAAGATGTCACTGAGCCAGGAACACCTAGGGAGAACTCAGAGAGGCGGTACTGAACAGGTGGGCTGTGAAGGTTATGTATTAGTGCTGGAACGTAATGGGCACTTATAATAGGAATTAATATCTGAGTGATTCTGCCATGCCCAGATGAAAAATAAAGTGAATAATTTGGAATTGAATGCCAGAAATCGTTGCTCTACATACAATATTTAAGTTTTAAGGTGGCTATTTAGGCCTGGGCACAGTGGCACATGCCTGTAATGCCAACGACTTGGAGGCAGAGGTATGAGGACCATAAAAAAGGCCAGAGGCAGCCTGCGCAACTTATCGAGACCTTGTCTCAAAGTAAAAAAGTAAAAATGGGCTGCAGGTGCAGCTGAGTGATAGAGCACCTGCAAAGTATGTGCAAGGTCCTGAGTTCAAACCCCAAATACAGGCAAAAAAAAAAAAAAAAAAAAAAAAAAAAAAAAAAAAAAAAAAAAAAAAAAAAAAAAAAAAAAAAAGGAAAGAAAGAAAAGGGAAAGAAAGATGGCATTTTAGTAAACTCGTTGTTGTTGTTAGGTTCCATTGAGTTGGTATCCGACTCATAGCGACCCTCATAGGGTTTTCAGTGGCTGACTGTTTCGGGATTGCCTTGGGAGTGGATTGCCAGGTCCTTCTCCCATTTTTGCGGAGCTGGGAATTGAACCCGGGACCTCAGAGACTGTAGCACAGCGCTCTACCAACTGAGCTAAATCTCAGCCCAACAGCAAAACTGAAGGGCTTCAAAAAGAAGATTTAGATTTCTTCAATTTGATCTCATTTTCAGTGTGTCTCTTCTTGGTTGGTGTTAGGTGCCATTGAGTTGTATCTGACTCATAGTGACCCTCAGAGGGTTTTCACTGGCAGACTGTTTCTGGATTGCCTCAGGAGTGGATTGCCACGTCCTTCTCCCATTTTTGCAGTGCTGGGAATCAAACTTGGGACCTCACAGACTGCAGAGCAGCGCTCTACAAACTGAGCTAAACCCCAGCCCCATCTCTTCTTTAGAACCTTGAATTATAGTCACCCAGTGAAATCTGGAATCACCTCATTGTTATAGTCTGTAGATTCATTGCATCTTTAGGCATGGAATTCAATTCACCAAAATAGGAGCTCATGACTTTGATTCTCTTTTCCCTTGTCTCCTTACAGGTATGATTTTGTAGAAGTTGAGGAACCCAGCGATGGAACTGTCTTAGGGCGCTGGTGTGGTTCTGGCTCTGTACCAGGAAAACAGGTTTCTAAAGGAAATCAAATCAGGATAAGATTTGTATCCGATGAGTATTTTCCTTCCGAACCAGGATTCTGCATCCACTACAATATTGTCATGCCAGTAAGTAGCACTTTGAGATCCTCTTACTTAGGTGAGTCAGCTGTTTGGTAACTTGATTTCCTCTCTTAAATATGAGAATCGGAAAACCCCAAATCAGAAACCATTCCCTAGCTTGTATTTTCCCCCATAAGTGTCACTGTGTTTATCACAGTGTAAGCGTTGTCACTGTAGAACAGTAGAAATGCAAAATTCCTTATCAATGTAGTGAAATTAAATATATATTTTTACATTTGTAAGATTTTAACATGGTATTCACCCCAAGCTCATTGACTGATATCTCAACATTAATAGGAAATTGCATAAGGATTTTCTCTTGAGAAGAAGGGAAATTTTTATGTTATATATTACTCTCTTAACATGAATTCTGACTCCATAATGTTTTTCTGAGCTAATTTCTGGTTAGGTGGTGGTGGTGGTTGTTGGGTGCTGTTGAGTTGGGTCTGACTCATAGTGACCCTCATAGGATTATCAAGGACTGATTGTTTCGGGATTGCTTCGGGAATGGACTGCCATGTCCTTCTCCCATTTTTGCAGTGCTGGAGATCAAAGCTGAGTCCTCAGAGAGTGAAGAGCAGGTTCTTTACCAACTGAGCTAAACCACAGCACAAAGTTTCTAGTTTAAGTCATGTTGTGTTGTTGTTAGGTGCCATGGAGTCGGTGTCTGACTCATAGTGACCCTACGTACAACAGGCGAAGCACTATAGTCAGTGCTCCTCTGCTGTTCATAGGGTTTTAAATGGCTGATTGTTTTTGGGAGTGGGTTTCTGGGTCCTTCTCCCAAGCCTACAGCACCTGGTGTTCCTAGGCGGTCTCCCATCCAAGTACTAACTAGGCCTGACCCTGCTTAGCTTCTGAGATCTGATGAGATCAGAGGCCACAATGCTATGGCTGCAGACAGTTTAAGTCATATTAAATAATAAAATATAATTCTAGTTTTCTGGGATTCTTTGTGACTTTTTGTTATATGCTGCTCTTTTGGAAATTTACTAAATATTATTCTTAGCTTAAAGATATAAATTTTGAAGGTCCCTCAGTGCTCTGGTGTGCTTATTTTTAAATTTATATATGGATCTTGCAGTGAATATATTGCAGAGTTAGAAAGTTAGTACTATTGGAGGTTAATATCATTTTAACTGAATTTATGTATATATTGCCTTTAAAATCCATGCTTTGATGTGACTTTTAAAATTCTCATTGGAATTTAAGAAACATTTCTACTACTTTGTCTAATTGTAATTATATATTATGTAGTAATTCAACTGTTCTTGTATTTTGTGTATTTGAACATTTGTATCCATTTGTTGCATCACAGTGAAAAAACACTGAAAACTCTTGTTACTTTATCACATACTAATAATATTAATCCATAAATTCTTATAAAAACACACTGATGTTGTCTAGTATAAATTTTAAATTTAATCAATCATATCCTAGTTAGAAGGAGATAAAAAGTTGGTAACTTTAAATAATTAGTACATTAATAGGTGTACTGGGAATGCAACATGGTGTGGGTTTTATTTTCACAATGTATACTCTTACTGGGTATAAAAACACTGCACACAAGCCAATAATTCATGATACAAATTAGAAAATAGGGAATCTGTATTTAATTTTGCATATTATCTTTACATTGCATTGCTAAACAGAAATTTCCATTTTTGATTGCCCACAATGGAATACTATTTAGGCAACTGATTAAATGAAGGAGTTTTAAGTATTGGTTGAGAGCACAGCTAAAAAGAAACAATAAAATGCAAACTGAAGTTTGAAAATGATAATTCATTGATTTAGTAATAGCAGAATTCTTTATTGTATATGATTGATATTAAAGTAGATATTTCTAAAATATGTTAGAGAGTTACATTGTGAATCTTGATCAACTCTCTTATATAGATCACTTAAGATAGTTATCTCTCTATTCCATTCTGGGATAATTTTTGCCATCATAGGTTATCTTGGTTACTCCCCACAATTTTTCTTAATAAAATTTAATAATTTGACCTAGAAGTGCAAACTATTAAGAGTAGACAAAGATACATAATTTTAAATTTTATCAGTAAGTAATACTTTGATGCTGTAGTTATTTGCTTGATTAAAGCCACTAAGAATCTGTGTAACATATTTTCTCAGTAGACTGATTCACAGAATTTATGACTTCCATTTTTTTTTTTTTTCCTTAAACTGAATGTGGCCCTGGGAGCCATAGCTCCACTTTCTTAAAGATCAACACTTTGAGTTTTAGCACTTCTAAGGTTGTTAATATTTAAATAGGGAATGTTTAAATTTTAGTATAAAACATAATCCCAGCAGTAGGTTTTATGAGAACAAAGGTTTTGTTATCCCAACTCTGTGATACAAATAAACTTTAAGGAAATTCTTTGTACTACAAATGAACTACTCTCTTCATACTATATTAAGTGTGGATGAATAATCTATTGTCCTGCTACAGAACAAAATGTGACAGCTAAAATGTATACATGGCACCATTAAGAGTTGTCTTTTTTTCTGATATTATGTCTACATGGGTTGTCTGGTTATATAACACAGAGTCGTGCAGACTAAATGAAATGTGTAAAGATAAAAACAGTATTTATAGAACCTAGCTCAGTGAACACATTATATTCTCTCAATAAATACTTGTATACTGAAGTGATTCGTAGGCCCCAGCTTAACTAACAGATTGACTCACCCTTGAGCTGTGTGTCTGTAAATGTATATCCCATTCATCAGCCTTGTGATGAGGTAAAAATCACAAGGACCTAGGAAAAGGGCCACCCATTTTCATGGCTAAGAGAGGCCCTGCCACCTGGCTTTGATCTATTATTACCAGAGATTTATAGTGACTCAGACCACACACTGCAGCTGAGAGACTTTTCAGTCAAGTGCATGTCCCTGGTTCCATCACTAAGAAGAAACTCAGCACTTTTTAAAGTGGTTACTGGAATAGTTTGGTAAATTATAAACGTGGGCTTCCCCTGGCCTCGCATCTGCGGAACCAGGCTTTCTTTGTGTGGCCATGAAGTTGACCTGAGCTGGGCTGTGACTCATGGAGACGTGTGAAGAAAGGGCATGGGTGATGTTATAACTAATCTGACCATCTTTAAGGAAACAATAGAGCTTGACTGGAATAAACAGAGCGTGAAGGTAGGGTTGAGCCTCGCCTAGTAAGTGTACCTTGGTGACTTTAATGAAGATTACTTTCTAGGGAAATCAGTTGATACATATGAATTTCACAGTGTGACAGACTTTGACTGTTTTGTGTTTAAATGGACTTTGACAGATGAGTAGCCATTTCTTCACCCAGCCTTTGTCTTGGCCCCGTTCACCTCTCTCCCCTTGCTTACAGGCACATCCATTCCACTCTTAACAACTGCCTGCAGAAGAGCGAGATTTGATGAGTGAAAATTTGGCATGCGCTTATGCTTTTAAACCTTGCAGGATGTTTTAAATTATCACTATAGATTGCTAAATGACATCCCTCCCTCCACGCACCCCCTAACACTAGCTGCGCAGCAATCCATCAGTCTTATCTGTGAATCAGATCCATGAGAGCCTACAGGAAGAAGGTGTGCCCTGCCTCTCAGAGAGTGGGCTTAAAGAAAGGTTCTTGTGGCATTTGCTCAGGGGCAAGTACCCCTCCACGGCCCCTGTATCATCTCTAATAGTTTTTTTTCCCCTGCTATGGATGATCTTCTACCTTAGCACACCTGGTTCCCCAGAGGCCATGGCGGACTTACTGCAAACCCACCACTGCACTGTAGGACCCGCGGTGCTGCTGACCACAATGGTTTCTTAACTTCGTAATGATAAAAATCCTAGGAACCGCCAGCCCTTGGTGCACTGGCCACTTCCTGCATTGAGGTGTGCTGTAGTAACCCAGCTCGATGGCAGTCACATTGCAGCTGCTCTTTAAGGCTTCGTGGAAACTCAGCCATTTCCCCCTGGAGTTGTCTACGACCCAAGGGGAACTATACTCAGTTCTCATCTATTATATGTTACCTTCGTTGTTGCCACGCCATTAAGCTGATTCATAGACTGGAGAGCCGGACTGGTGGTACTGATACCATGCATTCTCTGGGTCCTGATGTACTGGGCAATAACACCAAGGACACAGCCTGGCCCTGCTATAAGAGTTGGCGCACACTTTCTTTTTGGTTTTGGTGAGGAGAAAGTTGAGTAAAGGAATTACTGAAACATCCACTTAGTTAAAGAATTTAATACATAGCATTATATAGCCATTAATGTGTATAAGCAGGCTGAGATTTAGCTCAGTTGGTAGAGTGCCCTCTGTAGTCTCTGAGGTCCTGCATTCGATTCCCAGCACTGCAAAAATGGGAGAAGGACGTGGCAGTCCGCTCTCAAGGAAATCCCGAAACAATCAGCCATTGAAAACCCTGTGAGGGTCGCTATGAGTTGGACGGGACTCAAGGGCACCTAACAACAACAACAACATGTATAATCAGCCTTACTTGCTTTGATAATCAACCTAAAGAATATTTTCCCTCTATTTATACACAGAAAATGTTAAGTCAAAGCACTTTTTTTTTTCTAGGACAAATTAGAGAGAAAGCTTACTTTTATTTACTTACTTACTTTTTTAAGTTCCTTGTACTTTATAATTGAAGTAATTTTGTGCCCTTCTTTGGCAGGATGGATATCTGATTCTGGTCCAACTTTAATTGTCCATGGTTCTAATTACTGTGGGTCTCAGAAGAAAAGTTTTAAAATAAGAGTTAGTATTCTCACAAACAGTTTTAGCCACGCAGGTTGCCACTAAAAATTGTGCTCACCTTTGTCAAATGATTTACACGTTCTCTTTTTCCCTCTGTGAATGAATAATAGAGCATATGGGTTAACAAAGGATGCTATTTTGTATTGAATAAAGTGATACCGATATAACACTTAAGGATTTTATGTTTTATAAACACATCTTTTTCCTTTATAATGCTGGGAGCTCAGTATCATTTTCCTGATTCCAACATAGCTTAGAGAGAGACAGAAATGAAATTTATCTCTCCACTTTACTGTCAGGTTGGTATTATCAGCTAAGTATTGTTTTAAAAATACCAACATGAGATGCTAACTTGAAGTTATGAATAGCTGTAGCTTTTTCTTTGTTTTGCTTCATAGTACTAGATTACCACATAAAAGTTTTAGAATTTTAATAATATTTCAGAGAATTATTTATGGAAATATTATTCCCCAGTCATGCTCCATTAATAAATAATGGAAAATAAATCTCTGTAAATTGATACCAAATGATATACATATTCGACTTTTATGGTTGTGCACAAGGAGTTAATAGTGTCTTTGATTTTTTCCCCCCTTTCTGGTAAAAGAGAGGGAGGGAGGGAAAAAAAGACCTGGTAGATTAGTAGTGAGAGATTGTTTTAGAAGAAATGAAGCAAAATTGAAATAAAACAGTGCAAGCTTGTTTCTGTTTGGAGGCCACACACAGTGAGAGCCCAGAACACCCTTCAGATCCCTCAGAAAGAAAAGAAAATTTCTTGTTTGATTTTGGAGTAATTTATATTAGATTATGTACGTTTTACCCTGTGCAGTGTAGCATAAGCACCATTATTTAAAATGTTAAGAGACTTAACAAAGGCTGAAAATAACATCTTTTCTTCTTCCAAAAGACCTTATGAAAAGTTTCACTCTCAGCCTGAAATGTCAAAAGGACTACATATGTTCGGTCAGGAATTTGCTTCAAAAAACTATACTTTTTTGAAAAAACAAAAATACACAAATCCAAATCAGAACCTTTTTGGTGTGTTTTCTTAATGTATAGAACTATTCTTTTTGAGTGTAATGCTCTGGGTGGAATGTTCTTATAAATGCTATCATACTGGAGGGTTTTCTTTTTTTCTGTCCAATCTGATTAGCATTATTAAAAAAGTCATTAAACCACCCCAAATTTTTCTTACAGTTAGATTAAGTATCGTAGTTGAAGTGTTTTAATCTGAGGTTTCTAGCAGAAGTAATAGGATAGTATGTACAACTCAGTTACTCTCTTTTCCATCTAATGAATGTATGAGTTTTGATTAAGAGATTTAGGTACTGTATCACTGTAGCAATGGACTCCCATGATTTTACCCTTTTCTTAGTGCCTGATAAGGTGGATAGTGCAAGGGTGAAGAGTCAACCAGAGTACTTCTCCTTACAGCAGCCAGGAATACCAGCCTTCCTTTCAATCCCTACTAAACTTGCCTTATGATTTTATGATATTACTCTAAAAAGATAATACTGGGCACAGTGGCGCACGCCTGTAATCCCAGTGGCTCGGGAGACAGAGGCAGGAGGATTGCAAGTTTGAGACTAGAGGCAGTCTGCATAATTTAGCAAGACCCTGTCTCAAAAAGCAAAAAAAAAAAAAGAAAAAATGGGCTGAGGGTGCAGCTCAGTAGTCCAGCAGAGCATGCAAGCAAGAGAGGCACTGGGTTCAACCCCAGTACCACCTAAAAAAAAAAAAAAAAAAAAAAAAAAAAAAAAAAAAAAAAAAAAAAAAAAAAAAAAAAAAAAAAAAAAAAAAAAAAAAAAAAAAAAAAAAAAAAAGATAATACTTACAATCAGTGACACTTGTTTGGAGTTTGGATAGTGAATTTTTTTATTCTGGTTATATACAGGCATAAAATACTACTCTGGGATGGTGAAATGTCACAGACAGCACTGGAGTGCTGTTGCGGGGTAGCTGCATTATCGCTCCACCTGTTTTCCTCCATGGTGACTTTTCGAATGTGGGTCCAGAGCCGAGTCACTGTGCTGGCCTTTGTGCGCGGCTTTCCTGGGGAAGGGTGAGAAGGACATTTGATGCCCGAGGTGCCATTGAGGAATGCATGACTGATTGCCAAAGTAGTTATTAATTATGCAGGAAACAGAGAACAAAGCAGCTCAGTGCATACTGAAGTTGGAGAGCGAGGAGAGGCGGGAGGGTATTTTTTTTTCCAGCCCTTCTGGCATATGCCAGTAGATTATTGCAGTGTTAATGTCCTGTAAAGCACAGACTTCACTGAAGGCCAAATTTGCTTTTATGTTCTGGGTAAGAAAAATTCCAACTAACTCTCAAACAAGGCTTCAAATTCAGCGTTCACTTTCTTACTTAGCAAAAAAGCCCGTGTGCCTGGACTCAAATTACTTAGAGAAATATTGTAACCCTAATCTTATAGAGAAAGCATCCACACTATGTTCCAGATTTTTTAAAAATTTTAAATCTTCATAACAGTTGCAGTGCATGTCCATGTTACCATTGTAACATGACATTATGAGCATCTTCTGAAAATTTCTTTCAAAATAAATTTTTATGTACGTAAAGAGAGAATGGGTAGAAAATTTTGGCCTTAGAATTTTTTTGTGCCATTGAGAGAATCAAAAGATCATTTCAAGTACCATAATATCTACCCTGTAGTATGAAGCACCTGTTGGATGACTAGATTTTATTAAAATACATAATGTACTTGCATATTTTTATAAGGACTAATGAGATGATGGGCTGGGATTTAGCTCAGTTGGTAGAGTGCTGCACTGCAGTCTCTGAGGCCCCGAGTTCAATTCCCAGCACCGCAAAAATGGGAGAAGGGCCTGGCAATCCACACCCAAGGCAATCCCGATACAGTCACCATCGAAAACCCTATGAGGGTCGCTATGAGTCGGATACCGACTCGATGGCACCTAACAACAACAACAATGAGATGACAGTGTTTTATTACATCAAGAACATTATACAATTGCTGCAGAACCTAAACTCTTACTTGGCTGAGAGCTGTTTAATATATTTTTCGACCCAACTTCTACCCATGGCACAGTGCTGTCTTTAGTGTGAAAATCACTGTGTGCCTCTTCCACTTCCACTTATTCTTTCTATTCCACTTAATCCATGTTATCTCAGAATTTCACAGGTGGCATGATTCGTGTTTAGAAAGAAAAGAGCAATTTGCACTCCTGTAGGAACGGTAAAAGGCAGATAGACCATTTGAAGTCATTTTAGAAGGGAGTTGTAAGTAAAAATTTAAATTTTTCCTTGGAAAAATTAAAAGATTAATTAAAATTCATTAAAATTAATCAGTTTCTGATTGAAAGCTTGAGGTCTGATGATTCATGTTTTGTATATAAGTGCCCAAAGGTTTAATAACTTGGAGTTAACATAGGCACCTAAACTTGATGGAGAGAGTTGCCCTTTAGAAGTAATTTTGATGGGAGTTAACATTATAAATTAGTTACTCTTCAATATCTGCATATATTTTCATATTAATTATTTCAATACGCATTTGCTGAGGGATTTCTGATGAGATATTTTGTTGAGAAAATGTAAACATGTATATGATGCTGCCTGAGGCCTCTGGTAACTTCATTTTAGAGAAAAAAATATATATATATATCTATGAAAGTACAGGCTGGGGTTTAGCTCAGTGGGTAGAGCGCTGCGCTGCAGTCTCTGAGGCCCCGAGTTCAATTCCCAGCACCACAAAAATGGGAGAAGGACCTGGCAATCCACTTCCAAGGCAATCCTGAAACAGTCAGCCATTGAAAACCCTATGAGGGTTGCTATGAGTCGGATACCGACTCGACGGCACCTAACAATAACAACAATATCTATGAAAGTACAGGCTGGGGTTTAGCTCACTTGGGAGAGTGCCACTCTGCACTCTCAGGCCCCAGGTTCAATCCCCAGCACTGCCAAAAATGGGAGAAGGACATGGAAATCTACCCCTAAAACAATCAGCCATTGAAAACCCTGTGAATAGCAGAGAAGCACTGACATAGTGCTGGGCATGGCACAGTGTTGGGGAGTGTTTTGTTCTGTTGTACATAGGGTTACTATGAGTCAGACCAGACTCGATGGCACCTAACAGCAATGTAAGTACAGTGTTTGAATAGGGGTCATGTAAGTGGTTAGGGAGAATTTGAAGAAAGAAGAGAGGCGGTAGTTGACAACAGAAGAATGTCATAAGCTTTCAGGGAAAAAAGCTAAACAAGCCAAAGCCCTGGGAGTTATCAGTATAAATTTGATATCACATATATTATAAAATCACCCAACAGCTTGTTAACTATGTTTATTGTCACAGGTCAGAGATTCTGCTTCTTTTGGTCTAGGGTCAGACCCACTTACCTACATTTTCATCAAATGTGCTTAGAGATGCTGATTCAAGTTCTCTTTTCCCAGGATCATGTGGGAGGAGGTGAGGGACAGGCAAAGGATTTCTCTAAAATATAAATTGGGCAGAATGCAGTGAGTTTTATTAAGATGTTGTAGAAATATTTTTTTATATTCAAACAACCAGCAATATTTCATGGAAAAGATTAGAAACTCTGCACACACCTTTGTTGTTAGATGCCGTCGAGTCCTATCTGACTGATAGCAACTCTCATAGGGTGTTCAATGGCTGATTGTTTCAAGATTGCCTCGGGAGTAGATTACCACGTCCTTCTCCCATTTTTGCAGTGCTGGGAATTGAACCCAGGACCTCAGAGACTGCAGAGCGGCGCTCTACCAACTGAGCTAAATCCCAGCCCTCATACACCTTTAAAGGCTAACAAACGATGTGTCCCTTCTTTATTTTGCAGGGTTGCAGATAGAGTAGGACTTTCTCATGGAGTTAAACGGATGTATTATAGCTTGTAGCCCTTGCATGCATGGCCCAACTTTGCTAAGCTGTGTATTAAAGACTGTCAATTTGCCAGCTGTCAGTAGCTGCTACTGATGGAGCTATGATGGATTGTCCTGTGCCTTCTTTTCTGCTCAACATTGAACTTGTCTAGTGACTCACAGATTTCGTGGTTCCAGCACGTAGCACATTTCTAGAGTATGTAGCCTTTCACTCCACAATGATAAGACACTTTCATAAAACAAAACATTTCCAACCATCAAATATTCTATCCTTTCCTTACACTTTGTTTTTACATTTCATTTTAATTTTCACCGGAGTTAATCTTACACATAGTTTTGAAAGGCAAATATTCCTTATGATAACAGGAGTTCACCCCATATTTCCCTGCCTAAACTCTTTTCTTGATCTTTCTTGATGCTTGAGGTTTTTAAATGATCCTTTTAAAATATGCCTGCAGAGTTTCATACTATCTGCTTTTGTGGTTACTTTTAGATCCTGAGTTTTTGTTTTTGTTTTTGTTTTTTGTGGTGCTTGGGAGTTGAACCCGGGGCCTCGCACATACTTTGCATGTGCTCTACCACTGAGCTGCACTGCTAGTCCCTTTTTTAATCTTTTATTTTGAAATGGGATCTGCTAAGTTATGCAGGCTGCCTCTGGCCTCGAACTTGTGATCCTCCTCCCTCAGCCTCCCGAGTTGCTGGGATTACAGGGGTCGTCCACCATGCCTGGCGTTAGATCCCGTGGTTTTAAGAAGTGTCTATTGCCTTCGTACCCCAGAAGATGAAGTTTCCATTTTCTTACTCTCTTCTGCCTTTACCATGCACATAGACACTTCCTAGCACCCCATCCCCAATTATATCCTAATTATATCCAATCCAAGTTCACTGTGTATCTTATGGCGGACATGTGATCATTTTTGACAGCTGAGCATTGAAGTAGACTGTCACCACATTTCCCTTCCTGCCCTTCTTTATTTTTCCCTGGAGTTGTATTACATTTTGGTTTACTTAGTTTTCATGGCTACCATCGATTCACCCCAAAACCATTCCAAAAAAGATTGTGGAAATCTTTTCTTAAGACAGGCAGAGCTGTCAGGTTTTCTAATAATTTCATGTTCTTGAAGAAGTCTTCACAGGCACAAACTTACCTCCTCCAGCCTGGTGCTGGGTGCTCATTAGATTTTCTGCACAATTCTTATCCTGGGGTTGGCCTCTGCCATCATCCTCAGCATCCGCTGCCCCGTTTGTTCCTTGCCTTAGATCCTCAGTTTGCTGAGTCTGTTGTCTTCTTCTCTGTTAGTTTCCTTCCTTATTTAAGAGGAGTGAAACTTCCATGAACTTATTAAGAAAAATAGGCATCAGAGAGAAAATGCTTGAGACCTTTCATGCCTGAAAACACTTCTACTTAACCCTCAAAGTCCAGAATTCAAGTTGGCCTCTTAGAAGCCGTCTGGGCATTCCTGCATAAGAGTAAGATTATTAACTATAACCTTCACGGGTTGTGAACTGGCTACCTGGATCAGTTCCTTTAAAACAAAACAAAACCTGATTTCTCTAATCTCCTTTCTAAGGGTATAAATCTTGATGCCAATTCTGTGAATTGGGAACGGAGAGGTCTAAGACCCAATGTGTTGGCTTTAAATATAAAAATTTCTACTCTAGCTCCTCCCTGGCTATAGGAATAATACCCACTCCCAGCTCTGTCTGGCTTTGCCAGTCCATAAATTTTCAGTTTTGTTCTGTTCAGGGAATGGATCTGAATAGGGAATAAGTCAATCCTGCCAAGAAGGGAAATAGATTTGGGGTGTCTGACAGTTTCATTAACAGATTGTCAATGGATCTCATGTTTTTTAACCTCACCCCATCATTCCCCCTCCCTCACATATCTGGAAATGCCAGCAAATCCCAGAGCTTTCTGGGAAATTTTTCCCATGTATCGAGTTGCTGTTTGGTTTTGCCTCTTGCCCTCGGGCTGCTCTGCCAATCCAGTGACCTGCTTTTCAGTTTCCAGCATTCTACTACTGTTGGCCCCTTTCCAGCTTTTTGTGGCCTTAAAGGATGATGCATTTTAAAATTACCTTTAGAATCAATAATTCCAGGAATTAACATAGCTCAATTCACTATCCAGTCATTTGCTCCCGTACAGAATTTATATGTCGATATCCTTATGAGAGACTGCATTTATACTTGATTGATAAAACATTCAGAAGCTCTGCCCAGTTACTCTGAGGATGTAGTATTTGCAGACATCCTGGCCATATAACTAGAGGAACAGCTCCCATGTCGATTGGAAGTCACCACGACAGAAGATGCTTTGCATGATTGTGCTGAAATTATGTTTGCTCTTTTAATGGTAGATGTAGGTTAAGACTGATGAGATATTTAGAGCATCTTGAACTCTGTTGTAAAGCTCGTGTTAAGTCTAGTCAATGGGAAGTGATAGGGAGTGAGGGCTTGCTGCCTGACATTCATGGAGACTAGTAGTGACACGGGGTCTCTGCTAAAAGAAAGAGCTTTCATTGAGGGCCCGCTATCAAGGAGACAGGGATATTTTGTGGTTGGTTTGCTTTGGTTTGGTTTTGGGTTTTGGGTTTGGGTTTGGGTTTCTGGTAGTGCCTTCCCATGTTGCCCAGGCAGGTCTTGAACTCAGGATTCTCCTATATCTGCCTCTTGAATGCTGGCATGGCAAATGGGCACCACCGTGCCAGGGGGTTTGCTCAAATCTGCCTCTAGGATGGGAGGGAAGGAAGTGACTGCAGGGGAGAGGGGAGAAGCTGCTTGTTGATTGGACAGCTACATGGGGGAGTTTTAGGGTCTGTTTTCTCATGCCCCTTTTGTGAGTTACCTTGTAACCAGAGACTTTAAACTTGTACTATCAAAAGGTCATCAGCTGGGGCTGCTGGCTGCTGCCGCACATACCCAGCAGAGGATGGCTGAATTTTAGCTGGTTTCTGGCACAGTCTAGAGGTATTTCCTGCAAAACAATCTCAGAGAACTTTGTTATTTCGTTAATTGGTACCTGATTTCTAGTGAACCAACCATACTTCCTTCATTTTCCATGGTAGACACAACCAAACAATTCATCGTAGGTGCCACATGTTTGAGAAAATCCTGTCTATCTGCAGTCTACAAACATTTGAACAATCCTCTGAACATATTAAGATTACTGTGAATTCACAAGTCAGATCTTACGTAGAATGCAATTTTTCTATCCTCTGATAGCCTTAGAACAAGACTGAAAGTTAAGTGTAATTATTGTTATGTATTTAGAAAGAGGTTAATTTTGAAAGGTGAGTATATTGCAATCTCTTGGAAAGGAAGTGTTTAATGCTGTCACCTTCAAAATGCATAGATGGTCCTTGACTTTCGATGGTTTCATGTGATTTGTTTTCAGCTACGCAGTGGTACCAAAGCCATGCACATTCAGTAGAAATAGTAGGTAGAGTTTGGGATCTTGATCTTTTTCTGGTCAAAGCAGTATGATATGTGACACAGTGCTCTTCCTAAAACTGGGTGGTGGCAGCAAAGGACCGTGACTCCCTGTCGTCCAGGCCAGATGACCCCAGAAGGTGTGGGTTCTGCTGCTAAAGTGTTCAGAATGTTAGGAGCACTAAATGCATTATTGACTTATGGTATTTTCCATTTAACCCCATCATAAGCGAAAGGGTGTCTGTAGTTGAGTTGGATGGAAGGGAAGGAACATGCACAGATGGAGACAAAGGCCAGGCTGGGTCATGGGCACTTTCATGTCATTTAACCCCCTGACGATACAACGTTGTTAACATTTTGAAGTTTAAAATTCAGAGAAAAGTCATGTATTTAGAAGTGAGCTTTGTTTTCCTGTTAAAATACCTGCCTGTTATTTCTGTCAGTTATAATGGCATGAATACTTTGGAAGCTTTTAGAAGTTTGTGAACTAAACTAGCATTTACCTTTATTTTTTTCTTTTGTAAATGACAATGATGATAAATAATGAGGGTTAAATTATACTTTATGCGAGCAGTAACCTTTATTAGGCAAAGACAAATAAGACATAACATTTCTAAAAGTCTTTTGCAGTGTAAACAGATGTTTTAAAAAAGTGAGAATGCCAATGCAGTCCACATGTTACTTACCTGTCAAACCTATCACTATTGAAAAATTACTTCGTTCCTTGATGTGGGTATCCTAGCAAGCTGACCAGCACCAAATTATAATATTCCGGAAACTTTGAAGGTCAGAATTTATACAAACAGGGAATTATAACTGGAAAGCAAGTGTATCTAGTGAATAAAAAGCCTCCTATTAAATACCTTTGGGAGACGGACCCAGCAACCCACTCCCAAAAATCAATCCCCATTGAAAACCCAATGAACATCAGAGAAGCACTGACAGTAGTGTTTCCCCTGTTGTAGGTAGGGTCTCTATGAGTCGGATACCCACTCCAGGACACCTAACAACAACAACATTAAATATCTACTGAATGCCTTACTCTGGAATGCAAAAGTCCCATAGCATTTTTGGTTTGAAAGGAGGCCATTTGTGTGCATTGTCTGAAATATAATAGACTCTCAGTAAATATTTAGAATTGTACAGTGGGTTATAGAATGGCTGCCTTTAGGGACCGGAGAGGAGATTCTGGTCCCAGGATGCCTCTGTATCGTGACTCTAGGGCAAAGATCCTGTCTGTGCAGAGGTTGGGCCAATCTTGCTAAGGCAGGTCTTGTTTAATTGTGAATAAAAGCCACAGTGGGAGTCTCTGGGTAGTATCCTTCCTTGTGCTTCTCCACTGTGAGTGGCTTTTCAGGTGAGAGATTAAGGCTGTCATCTCTTGCTTTAAAAGAGCATATGAATTACCTTAAGTACTTCCAAGGCAAGTTGCTTAAGAAAGCTAGGGCCCATGCTAAAACTTTTTTCTTTCCTTATGAAAGAATAATAAAAACAGAATGGAAGTGGCAATTATCTAAGGCTCTAAAATAAAATCTGAGATAGGAATAAGAAATAAATGTGTAACGCTCCAAATCAGCCCATGCAGCACCCAATACATCCTCTGAAATTGGGCTGTTACATGGTTATAGCCTGTCTAAAGAGGAAATGTGGGCTGGGATTTAGCTCAGTTGGTAGAGTGCTGCGCTGCAGTCTCTGAGGTCCCGAGTTCAATTCCCAGCACCAGAAAAATGGGAGAAGGGCCTGGCAACCCACTTCCAAGGCAATCCCGAACCAGTCAGCCATTGAAAACCCTATGAGGGTTGCTATGAGTTGGATACTGACTTGACGGCACCTAACAATAACAACAATATCTATGAAAGTACAGGCTGGGGTTTAGCTCACTTGGTAGAGTGCCACTCTGCACTCTCAGGCCCCAAGGTCAATCCCCAGCACTGCCAAAAATGGGAGAAGGACATGGAAATCTACCCCTAAAACAATCAGCACTTAACAACAACAACAAAGAGGAAATGCCTTTTTCCAGCAGAATAGCATTCTAATAGGGTTTTCTTAAAGGCACTTTCCTGCTGGGTATAAGTTAATGAAACAGCATTAAGTGTAATTAGTTGTTTTAGAGGGAGAAATACAGCAAGACACTGACCTGTTAGACATTACATGTCAAAACTTGACTCCTAATACCTGAAGGAAGGAGGCATGAAAATATATGACACATCCTCTGGATGAGAGCCTTTAGAAGTCATCTCAAACACTATGACACAAGTATTTTTCTTGCTCAGTGGAATATGGTGAGTGACAAAGCTCTGAGGCATCCTAATCCCATTACTGGTAAACATAATACAGAGAACTCCCAGGTCTCCCAAGGCTTACCGTGTTTTGCTTTAGGTTGAAGTCAGGGGATCCTTTTCAGACTTGGTCTTTTGCAGGTAGCCGACTTATCTCTGAATTGAAGGCTTACATGTCCCCCTTTTTTCTTGCAGTCCAAGGTGGGGGGAGGCGAACCTCGGGCCTCACGCATACTTTGCAAGGGCTCTTACCACTGAGCTGCATCCCGGCCTCCTTTTTATTTATTTATTTATTTATTTATTTATTTATTTATTTATATTTTATCATGGAGCATGGTATCGCTAACTTATTCAAGCGGACTCTGGCCTCAAGCTTGTGATCCTCCTGCCCCCTTCTGAGTCACTGGGATGAAAGGTATGTGCCACCTCGTCTGGCCTGACCTGTCCCTTTTACAGTTATCTTTTGGAGCACCAAAAATGTTTAATATTTATGACTAAATGTCATACAGCTGAAGTTTGTATTCGTAACAATACCGAATGGGAAGGTGAGCATCCGTACCGCGTAGTGAAGCTGGTTTCCCAAAGTGTTGGGGTGGTGCTTATGCGTTCTTTGAGAACAGAATTCCTAATTGCATTAAGCAATCTTCACTTCCCCTTACTGTTTCTTCTGCCTCAGCCAAATCCTTATTTGGGATTAACAGTGTGGCATAATTCCATGTCACTGGACAATTAAGGATCTTCACTTCTTAAAAGGTCTTTCAGTATTATCCTTAATGCTTTTCCCTTATGATGTTCTTTGCATCTGAGTTTTTACTTCCTTTACTTATGTTGCAAGTCTATGGCAAAATGAAGTTTTGCTTAAAGAAATACTCACTCATCTGAGTTAGAGCTATATGCAATTTTGTCTTTGAATTATAAATTATATTAAGCTCATAAACCACAGACTACCTATATAATGATAATACTATGTTGTTGTTGTTGGGTGCCGTCGAGTCGTGTCCGACTCATAGCGACCCTCATAGGGTTTTCAACGGCAGATTGTTTCGGGATTGCCTTGGGAGTGGGTTGCCACGTCCTTCTCCCATTTTTGTGGTGCTGAGAATCGAACTCGGGACCTCAGAGACTGCAGAGCGGTGCTCTACCAACTGAGCTAAATCCCAGCCCGATAATACTATGTTGTTGTTGTTGTTAGGTGCTCTTGAGTCGGTATCCAACTCATAGTGACCCTTGTACAACAGGGGAAACACTATTGTCAGTTCTTCTCTGCTGTTCATAGGGTTTTCAATGGCAGATTGATTTTTGGAAGGGGGTTGCCAGGTCCTTCTCCCAGCCTACAGCTTCTGGTGTTCCCAGGCGGTCTCCCATCCAGGTACTAACCAGGCCCGATCCTGCTTAGCTTCCGAGATCTGACAGGATTGGATGCCACAGGGCTATAGCTGCAGGCCGATAATACTATAAATACTTATATTTTTGTCTTTGGGCTGTTACCAAGGCCTCTTGCATGTTAAGAAAGAACTATACTATGGAGCTATACTGCCAACCCAACCATTTGTCTTGAACACTTAAAATTATTGCATTGGGTTCTTGCTGTATGTTAGTTATATCATTAGTCTTTACAAGAATGCCATTAGAAATTATCACTGTTTTACCCCAGGGGGAAGTATGCCTAGAAAGAACATACCTTGCTCAGTAAGAACTTTCTTTAACATTTTATGTTGAACCAGGAGCCATGGCATGTGCTTGTAATCCAGCTATGTGGGAGGATGAGACAGGAGGATCATGAGTTGGAAGCTAGAGGCAGCCTGCACAATTTAGGAAGACTCTGTATCAAAATGAAAAATAAAACAGGGGCCCAGGGTGAGGCTAAGTGGTGTCTCTGAGCACTTACCTAGCAGGTGTGAGGCCTTAGTTCAAGCCTACAGAAGAGATTATTGTAAATTGACATGCATCAGTGAGGAATAATATGAGGACATCCTGTTTATCTTTCACTTAATTTTTCTCCCAAAAGATGGTGTCTTGCGTAAGTACATAGTATTGTTGTTGTTGTTGTTGTTGTTAGGTGCTGTGGAGTCTGTATGCAACTCATAGCGACCCTCTGTCCCACAGGGGAAACACTATTGTCAGTGCTTCTCTGCTGTTCATAGGGTTTTCAATGGCAGACTGATTTTTGGGAGGGGGTTGCCAGGTCCTTCTCCCAAGCCTACAGTATCTGGTGTTCCCTGGCGGTCTCCCATCCAAGGACTAACCAGGCCCCACCCTGCTTAGCTTCCATGATCTGACGGGATCGGATGCCACAGGGCTACAGCTGCAGGCAGTACATAGTATAGTTGGTCCCAGTTTAACTAAAGTTTGACTTGAGATTATTTTACTTTATAATGGTAGAAAATGATATGCGTTGAGTAGAAACCATACTTTGAATTTTCAGTTTTGTCATTTTTCAGAAGTGGTCTGATCCATGTTAGGATCCCTTCTTGACCACTCAGTCAGTCCCATCATGAGGGGAAGAGATCTGTACTCTACAGGATACTGTGGTGCTAAGCCAGGGTGTTTGCTGGGCTAGGTGGATTAGATGTGCTTTTGACCTAGTGTATTTCCAGCTCACAGTTGCCTTATTGGGATGTAACCCATTGTAAGTTGAGGAACATTGGTATAGGATAATGCAACCTGGAAACAGATATTGCCACAATCCACCCACCTCAATAAGAAATTTTGAAGAAAGAAAAATATAAAAAAAACACATAAGGTGTTGAGTGAAAGTGTTTCATGAAAAAGTATTTCATAAATAAGAGTGAGAAAGATACCTGATCAGTACACAATTTTAAAAGTGGCTTGATCTAGAATAATGAAGTATACGTTTTAGGATCTCAAAATAACTTCAGAATGTTGAGTCAGGAGGGAAATTTTTATTCTAAATTAAGTGACCTCATAATCTTCTTCATGTAAAACTCTAGTGTGGTGCAGAGCCACAGTTTAGAGTAGCACATCTCCCCTAGATTGTTTTCCTAGATTAGCAATTATAAAATCAAAAATACTACTACAAATCACTCCTATTCATGTGGGATCCTAGTGAGTATGTGAAACATAAATAGTCACTATAAATAAATCTATGAATAAGGCTTGCTGCCTCCAAGACAGAGATTAATTAAGTTTCAGGATCCTAAGAGCTCAAGATATAATCTATAGCTTTAAACTAATGTCAAGATCCAGAATTGATTGCTTTAAAGCCCTTCACTTCTCCAGAATGGATTGCTGACTTTAATGCTATGAAATCTCCTCTCATGCAAAATTTACATCATTTGGTTCCAACAGGTATGGTATGTAGTAGTGTTTACACATTAAATATGAATGTATAATATGTAAAAGCCACACTTTTCAAAGCAAAAGACAGTAATCTGTAATATATCCAAAGTGTTAATTTCAGAATTCAATGGAAGTCAATTCAGGACACCTTGGAGTCATTAGCTGGTCCATTAGTTGACTTGAATAGTACAGGTGGAGAATCATAAAAAATGATACACATATTTATAAACACTTGATCTCAGTTTCACCTCTCTTCATTTAGGGACAAGACCTTTTTTTAAGTTGAGATTTGCTACTTGGAGGTCTGCTGTATTTCTTCCAAAAATTTCAGCCTCAATTATGACTTTCATTTTAGCTTTCTTTTGGTACAAATGAGAACTCAGATGTATTATAAAGCAATTCTACGTGAGGATCCTTCAAGGATTTTATGAGGTTTTTCCCTCCTTTAAATTTTATAGTTATCTCTCTCACCCCTAATTTAATAGCAATTTTAATAGCAACTCATTTTATATGGAGTCCTTCCAAAACATTCATCTGTTTTCAAAGAGCAAATAACTCATGTTTGATTGAGTTACACAGTATTTAACTAGCTTGATAATTACAATAGCAAGTACTGCTAATAAACTTTTGAGAGTAGCTACCACTGTCTCCAAGTAAGTGTGATAGTCAGCTGGTGGAAGCAGAAGGGAAGTCAGTAGGCAGCATTCACCAAGTTAACAGGCATCATTGGTCCATGTGATTTGCATACATGTAAAGGAAGGTAAACCAGGAAAGCTACATGCAGATCAGTTCAGATAATAACTATTGTCCTCTGTCCTCTGTGCACTTTTGGTACAGATCCTGCATGATCCTGCATCACTGGAAAATTATAAATTAAGTATCAGTCAGAAGAAAGCTAATTGGTACCTGTGTTTTGATGTGTGAGAGATGTGATCAGAAATACATTGTTTCAATTTTAAAAATTTATTACAGTAAAAGACACGTTGGTATTCATCCCACTCAAAATACGTCCCTTGAATTGGAACACACTCCTCCCATCGTTCTTGCCGCTTTCTGGAGCAGTTCTGGAAGTCCTCTTTTGCAAGTGTCTTTACTACCATCCTCCATCACAACAATGCTCTGTATCACCTATCGCATCTGGCATGACAGTGTCTGTCAAATGAAAGCAGTATGGTGTGTCCTCATCCACCTTATTCACCAGATCTGGCACTGTGCAATTTCTGAACCTTTCCCAAAGAAATCGAAGGTAAATGCTTTGAAACAATTCAGGACATCAAGGCACCCCACAACAGTGTAAATAAAGACCCTCACAAGAGAGGGCTTCCAGAACTGCTTCAGAGAGTGCTGGGAACCATGAGATAAGCATGTTCGAAGCCAGCAGGAATGTTTTCAGGGGGATGAATGGCAATGGGTATTCCACTGTAATGAAATTTTTAATTTAAATATTTGTCATATTTTTTTATCACACTTCATACTTCAAAGCAGCTAACAATATGTCTGGCACAGGGGAGTCATCTGATACATTTTTGTCCCCTTCCAGGATTTTCCTTTGAGTTAGCCTCATTATTTTTCAAGCTGCAGGTAATAGCTTGGTTAAGTGGAGGCTACTTGGAGTTGGAAGGAGTGAGTTTCTTACTGAAGCAATGCCTTGTATACAGATTTCTAGATTGTTCTGTTAGGAGCCATCGAGTCGGGCACCACTCATAGCGACTCCCATAGGGTTTTCAATGGCTGATTGCTTCAGAATTGTTTCAGGAGTTGATTGCCAGGTCCTTCTTCCATTTTTACAATGCTGGGGATCGAACCCAGGTCCTCAGAGAGTGCAGGGTGCAGTCTACCAACTGAGCTAAACACCAGCCTCAGAACTCTAGATGGAGATGTAAAAATAGATATTTTTATTTTTATTCGTGAAATAAAAATGTCCTTTCTCCCTTCCTCCACTCCATCCCTTTCATTTTTTGTTTTTGTTTTTGTTTTCCTTAAACATTCTCTTATCCTGGACCACCTCTTGGCTTATGTTATTTTCAAAGTTATTATTTCAAAATTTCATGTGTACTTTACTACACTAAAGATTCTTTAAGAAAGAGCCATGTGCTTTTTTTAACTCTTCCTTAAGTTAAAACAAAAACTTAGCTCAAATTCTGGATTCTACATCATGATGTATAACCTTCTCTTCTAACATAGAGCATCCTGTGATTTAAGGAAGAAAGAAGGAGGGCAACAGAATGCATAAACAATAAGCACCCTGTGCTTGGTTTCCCAAATGTGCCAGGAACCCCAAGGCTATGAGCAGATATAGCTGCAGAGACACAGTCTAGTGCAAGCTCAGGTTTGTTTTCTTTACAAGCTGTCACAGCCCACACACCCCACACAGCCAGGGGTGCTTGGATAGAACAACGGATTGCGGTCAAAATTGCATCATCAACGGTTAATAGCAGTATTTACTCCTCTGAGCCCCTAAGTGCTATGAAGGTGCCAGTTACCCCTCAGTCACTGACCTTGACCAAGATTCTTTACTGAGCCCTCACTGCAAGCAGCTTGTTTTCTTGCAGCCTTGAGTGTTTCAAATCTGGCCTGATTCCCCATTCTGCCACTAATCTACCAGTACAACCCTGGGCAAGGGATTCACAAACGGTGCAGAACAAATGTTTCTGCCCTCCGTCCTTGTGAGGATTCAATATAAAATGTTTAGCTCAGTATTTGATATGTAGTCATCAACAAATGTTTGTTACCTTTAAGGCTAGGTTTATTTATATGCTCTGATTCCAACCCACTGTGCTTCTAATAGGTATTTTAAAAAAAAAACTTTTTGACCAACAATCCACCATAAGGAAAAATCATAAAACGTGAATGTTTATACACAAAGGTAAGCACATTTTAAAATGTGATACATATATATGTATATATATATATATATAGTACTTGGGAGAAAAATCCAGCAACCCACTCCCAAAGAACAATCAGCCATTGAAAACTCCATGAATAGCAGAGAAGAGCTAATACTGTTTCTCCTCTTGTACATAGGGTGGCTATGAATCGCACACCACTCAGTGTCACCGAACAACAACAACAGAGTACTTAATCTTAGTATATGAAATCACTGTTATGTTTTCCATTTTTTTAACAATACAGTAATGATCCTTTAAGTGGGATTTTACAGTCCCATTAAATATGTCACAACGTGAGTTTGGGGGTAAAAAACAACAAAAAAAAAAAAAAAGAAAGAAAAGAAAAAAACCCTGACCTAGATAGTAAAAGATACATTGTTTGTACACGAGAAACTAAGCTCTGGGGCCAAGGTGAAGTTCAGTGGTAAAGCTAGTACTTAGCACACATGAGGCTCAGCACACAAAAAACAATGTGCTCTTTGAGCATTTTACTTACCTTTCTGGAAAAATATCATACTACATTAACACCTGAAAAAAATTCACTCTTACCATCTCCAAAGTTGACATTAAAAATATTTTCCATTCTGCCCTGCAAAACCTAAAATGGATTATAGAAAATGTAAGTTCAAGGTTTTCCCATCAAGAGCTACTCAAAACTTACTCTTCCTAAGAACTTGTCCTTGATGATTGCTTTTCAAAATGTTATGATTACTTTAAAGGTAATGGGCACTATTTATGGAATGTCTGCTTATTCTCCACGATAGTAAAATAGACAGCTTGCTGCAATGATTCACTAGGAGTTTAGTCTGCTTCCCCGTATCTTTTGAAGAACTCATCAATCTTTGGGTACAGGAATTCAAGGTTCAATTAGTGAAGAGTTGAGCTGTCCAGAGTCCACCTGGCCTCCCCCTCGTCACTGTTCGGTGCCAGTATGGACAGGCAAAGGTGAAGGAAAGGGTTTTGTGCATGCCTCTCAGTCTCTAAGATTTCAGTGAAATGAGAGAAGAGGCTAGAGCAAAGACTTAGGGCTAGCTGTCTCTTCCTGGTCCTTACAAAATCCAGGAGTCTGAAATTTGTTCTCTTGCCTTCCCTGGTATCATTGGAAACGCAGAGTAAAGGCTTTGGAAACACAGTTATTCAGTGTTTGGACAGGGCTATGGGCTTCCTGAGCTATGCATACTGCATAGAATGGGGCCTTCATGGTGCTTACTCTGTATAGGAAGGGGATTTCTGCCCAAAGATAATGTACTCCGGTAGAAATACCTTGTCACTCAGTTGGGATATTTTGCTTGGGAGATGCTGGGATTTCAAAACACTCCTGTGCTCATACAGGCTCACCTGCTTCCCTGGTCTTCTCTTTTCTGATCTTGACACGTGTGTTTTTGTTTTCAATCTGCCCTCTGATTTGTCACGCAACGTGACCTTTAGGTATTAACTAGGTTCCAGATGGACCCACGTGTTCCGTTAATACAATGCTCATTTTATTTATATCATCAATATTCTATTAATGCATTTGTATTTTCTTTCCTATATTTGGACTGTAGTTCCAATGAAAGCTTCATTTTTTATCGTTATTTTCAAGTTACCAGTCATAGAAATAGTATCTATTTAATCACTTTGCTACCCGCCCACTCACCTACAATGTTATACTTTTGAGAACACTAAGAAGGTCAGTTGGTTGTCACATTTGTTTTAAGCAGAGATAAAGATGCTACAGCTTCTCATTGCACCCTTGGGAGTGAGAGAAAAGCCTTACAGCCGGGTGCAGTGGTGCACGCCTACAATCCCAGCTACTTGGGAGGCAGAAGCAGGAGGATCGCAAGTTCAAGACCAGAGGCAGTCTGTGTAATTTAGTGAGACCCTGTCTCAAAAAGTAAAAGCGTGGGCTGGGGGTGCAGCTCAGTGGTCCATCACTTGCAAGGCATGCAAGCAGGAGGCCTTGGGTTCAACCCCCAGTGTTAAAAAAAAAAGTTTTACAGATGTTGAGCATGGTAAAATTGCTTTTCACATATCCATTTAATCTCTCTGAGTAATAAACAAGAGGATTTCATTATGTATATCAAATTTTCCATGCTTTCCTAAAATATATTTGAAAGTTTGTATCCAAATGGATGTTAAGCTTCCAAACCAGTGTTAAGCAGGATGTTACATTTTTGCTTCCACTCCTACACTTATTACTCCGTTAGTAGATGTTTAATGTTTAAATCTCACTTTAGTATTCTGTGTAAGATTACTATTACTAACACACATTATTACTTCTAGAACAGTTTCATCAGTGCTAAGTGATCAAAGCTAAATAACATGTAGAAAGCTAAGTAAATGCAGAATTTTAAGACTTACTCTTTGTGTAAAATTTGTTTGCACTGCTTTGCTTTTTGCAGATTTTCCTCTAGCTAATATGCCAATCAAGACTTTGGAATTCAAGCTTTGTTTTCCTAAAGCCATCATTATTATATTCACAATTCAAAGATAATTCAGTTTTGAGGACTCTTAAGTTGGATATTTTAAGGGATGTCAAACTCAACAAGGTCATTAAAAAATGTCTGAGCTCCTAGTAAATGGAGGATAAACTGAACATAAATAATATTAATTAGACTTTTCAGGAGTGACTATAGTTTATCTAAATGGTTTGAAATGAGAGACTGTTTAACTCACTGTTATTTTCACTTCATAATCAAGTACCTAACACATAGCAAGCCCGCCAAAATGTTAAGTGAGTGAATGAATGCTAAATATATCTTCCATGGGTGTCTGGTGGCAGAGCCACATGTTTCCATGGGAGCCAACAACACGTGGTCATTGAGCACTCTGACTGGAACGGTGCAGCCTGTGCATTGGGTTGTGGAAGACCAAGTTTCTAAAGCTCCAAGCCAGACAGCCAGCCTTGTGCTCAGTACGAACGGTGATTCCAAGTAAAATCTTTTGGTGCTTTGGCTGAGAAGTCATTGGCACTTTCGGGATGTGAGATTGATGCTTGTTGTTGTTGTTGTTGTTGTTGTTGTTGTTGTTGTTGTTAGGTGCCGTTGAGTCAGTATCCAAC
Source organism: Pedetes capensis (assembly GCA_007922755.1). NCBI lineage: Eukaryota > Metazoa > Chordata > Mammalia > Rodentia > Pedetidae > Pedetes > Pedetes capensis. The sequence continues at coordinate 19,704 of VMDO01016899.1, read as the reverse complement.
TCATAGAGACCGTACATACAATAGGGGAAACATTATTGTCAGTGCTTCTCTGCTGTTCATAGGGTTTTCAATGGCTGATTGATTTTGGGGAGGGGGTTGACGGGTCCTTCTCCCAAGCGTGCAGCACCTGGTGTTCCCAGGCTGTCTCCCATCCAGGTACTAACCAGGCCTGACCCTGCTTAGCTTCCGAAATCTGACGGGATTGGACGCCACGGAGCTATGGCTACAGGTTTGATGCTTACATGGTGTGTAAATTTTCAAAATGAGACAGGAAAATATTCATGTCATATAAAGTTTTGAAAAAGTCCAACTTCTAGAAGGAAGTGAAGTAATTGGATAACACAGTTCTCAGCATGGCATCATAGTACCTATACCTAATTTTTTTTGCCTCTCAAATGACACAATACTGTCACCTGCACGAGAATGTTTCATGGGAAATTATCATGGAGAAATCTTGGTGAATAATTGGTATAAATTCTTGTGTTTATACCTTGAAGTTAATATTTTTTATAAAATTAGGGGTGGGTAAAATATGCAATAGACTTAGAAATGGATCTTGGTGGCCAGTGTAGGGGGGAAAGATTCTTACTGGATTGTTCATATTTGTTGGAATATTTTTAGTCTGTCCATAATCATACAGTTTCAAAACCGGAGAAACCTCTAAATTATTGTTTCGTGTGTTTGTATGATTGATAATCTACTTCTTGTGAACACAAAATGATTTTGTGATTTGGTCATAAAATTTCTGAATTCATTTTCTCTTAACTTTTGAAGCCACTCTATTCCTATCCAGTATTGGTTTTAGAAATTTCTTCCCTGTATTAAGCAAAATTCTTCTTTCTCTTCAGTGTCTTTTACTGATCCTATTTTCTCCTTGCCTGCAGCCATAGCCCTGTGGCATCCGATCCCGTCAGATCTCGGAAGCTAAGCAGGATCGGGCCTGGTTAATACCTGGATGGGAGACCACCTGGGAACACCAGAAGCTGTAGGCTGGGAGAAGGACCTGGCAACCCCCTCCCAAAAATCAATCTTCCATTGAAAACCCTATGAACAGCGGAGAAGCACTGACCATAGTGTTTCCCCTGTTGTACAGAGGGTTGCTATGAGTCGGATACGGACTCGATGGCACCTAACAACAACAACAATTTTCTCCTTTGGAACCACATGCCTTAATTTTAGGATTCTCCCACCATTATTGCTAGTACATAATTGCTTATTACCTTATAAAGATACTTATGCATATCATTATACTTGAACTTCAAAACCATCCAGGAAGTTGGTTGTTATATATAATTATCTCTGATTTATTTTAATTTATAGATACTTAAAATCACAGAGAAAATAAGTGATTTGCTAGTAACCACACCCACAAATAATAAATGGTGGATCAGGGTCCATGCCCAAGGCTTGTGATACAAATTTCCATGTTCTTTCTATGATTCTGTATTGCTTCAAAAGTATCCTTCCCAGTTTTTAATCATGTCTCATAAATTCTTCACTTTTCCAGACTCTTTACCCACCAGCTCCTTCCATGTCTTAGTGGGCCAGCCCTCCATAAGTGATCTCATTCTCAATGAGCAGCATCTGTGGTGCTTCGTGGTATGTGGGAGTGTGTATATGCACAGGAGTGTGCCTGGCTGTACATAGGAAGATGTGGGGGAAGCTCATAGCCTTCTGGGTAACATTCGTAACATATTTTGTAATCATATCCAGTCTTTGAATGCGTGCCTCATAGGTAATTTTTGTTTGAGTCTCTGGCATAAAATTTTATGTGAACATTTTCAGAAGTAAATGTTTAAGCTGGGCATGGTGGTGCAGACCGGTACACTTGAGAGGCTGTATTGTTGTTCTTGCTATTGTTATTGTTATTGTTGTTGTTAAGTGCCATCAAGTCAGGTTCAACTCATGGCAGCCCTATGTACAACAGAACAAAACATTCCTGGACACTATCCCATGCTCAGCACTGTGTCAGTGTTTCTCTGCTATTCATAGGGCTTTCAATGGCTGATAGTTTCAGAATTGCGTTGCCAGGTCCTTCTCCCGTTTTTGCAGTGCTTGGAATTGAACTTAGGGCCTCAGAGAACACTGAAAGAAAGAAAAATGGAAAATACAAAGAAAAAATAAATGCTCTTCTAGAATCCATAGCCCCATCCAGCTACCACTGTGGCCTCCACTCTCCATGCCAGCAACCTGTCTCCACAGTTAGCTTGTGTTTTCTGTCTCTGGCTGCCCTCTTCTTCTTCTCTCCTAAACTCTGACTCACCATCCATCCCTGACCCTGTACCATCCACCTCACCCCCCCGGGAAGGTCACTTGTCAGCAGGTTGTTAAATCCCATGGACAGCTCTAGGTCCTTCTCCAGCCCGACCTGTCATCAGGAGCTAGCAGAGCTGATTCTTCACTTCTTCTAGATGCCACTCTCCCCATTTGCCTCCTACCTCTGGAATTAGGGAGGGTCCTGAGAGTCAGTCCCTCTTCTTATCACCACCTCTTTATAAACATGGGTGTCCATGGCCCTTACTTCTTCCTAATCCACACCCAGTTGGCAGTCCTTCCAGCCTCTTGGCTTACTGTGCTCTCCATAAGCCGTTGTTGTTGTTGTTGTTGTTGTTGTTGTTAGGTGCCGTCGAGTCGATATCTGACTCATAGTGACCCTATGTACAACAGGTGAAACACTACCGTCAGTGCTTCTCTGCTATTCATAGGGTTTTCAGTGGCAGATTGATTTTTGGGAGTGGGTTGCCGGGTCCTTCTCCCAAGCCTACAGCACCTGGTGTTCCCAGGCTGTCTCCCATGCAAGTACTAACCAGGCCCCACCCTGCTTAGCTTCTGAGATCTGAGGGCATCAGATGCCACAGGGCTACTGCAGCAAGCCCTCTAAGCCATTGGCTCCCATATACTACCGCAAAAACCTTCTCGTGAGCCTGCAGCTTCCCCCAGCCTTTGCACTTGCATCTCAGGAGCCCCTTCCTAAGCAGTCTCCCTGTTTTCACAACACAGCAGTGACCCTCATCTTTCTAAACCCGAAGTCACATGATGTCATTCCTTTGCTTGAAACCTTCCAATGGCTCCCACCCAGGGTGACCTCAGTGAGCAAATGAAAACTCAGGACGCCCTGTTCTTTGCGTTACTTCCTGTTCAGCAATGAACAATTTGTGTCCATACTATACTAAGAAAATGATTCTCCAGCTATCTAAAAGCCAAAAGGAACTGGACATCCTGTATTTTATCTGGGCTCTGTACTGCCAACACCCCTGGGGCAAGTTCTTGGTCCTCAGAGTGGGCAACAGTATTCTCTTGTCACCTGGGCCCTGCTGGCTCCACCCTTTCACCAGGGACATGCCCCATCCCTTGCTATTCCTTCACCTTCATCTCCTAGCCACACTTCCTGCCTCACTTATTTGCCCTGCTATTCTTTGCACCTGTAGTGACCTTCCCCACACAGCCACAGGTCTGTACCCTCACTTTTTCAGACTTTCGCCTGAATGTCAGCTTCTCCCAGAGGCTGCCTCTGTTTTTATCAACCCTTACCTGCTTTACTCTTTTTTCTATAAGGCACCCCCTTCTCTAACATTCCACCTACTTTATTTTGTTCTTGGCCTGTTTCTCCCTAAATGAATAAGCACAGCAACCCATAAAGGTGCTCAGCACCTTACGTAGTGCCCGGCCCACGTGAGGTACCCAAGATGCATTTGCTGAATCATTAAATGAATGGATATAATGGGAACAACCCCTGGATAGTTAGGGGCCGATATATGTACATAGCTAAGGAATGTAAGGTCTGGGATTTAGCTCAGTTGGTAGAGCGCTGCACTACAGTCTCTGAGGTCCCGAGTTCAATTCCCAGCACTGCAAAAATGGGAGAAGGGCCTGGCAATCCACTCCTGAGGCAATCCTGAGACAGTCAGCCATTGAAAACCCTACGAGGGTCACTATGAGTCAGATACCGACTCAACAGCACCTAACAACAGCAACAACAAGGACTGTAATTACTTATCTATGTGGTAACATTTATTAGTTTCACAATACCTTATCGGAAATCACCTCAGGCAATAATGATTTCCTGAGAGCAAGCAGGAGGTGCTTCTCATTCTCTACCCCTCTCCCTTCTGTGTTTAGTGCTGCAGAAGTGTCTGCCCTTGTCCGATGTCATCGATACACTACAAACCAAAGTTCCTCCTTCTTCCATTCTTAATAATTTTGTCTTTGATGATTATATTACTGTCCGCTCATCCTCTCAAGAGCTGTTGTTGTTGGACTCAACTCGAACAGACTGTCTAGTTGGTCACTCACCCCTCCTTTGTGGTCCCCTGCCCCATGACAGTTCTGTGTGCTGCGATTGCTGGGGCACATTGCAATCCTTTCCTCTGTTGTTATTTAAAGGCTGCAGCGTGTCCATGAAGAGATAAGAAGCTCAGCTCAGGTGGTGTGGTTCATCTTCCTGCTGTGGTGTGAGCACATGCTACTGTTGCTTGGTGCAGTTGAGGAGTATAATACGGTCTGCTGGGTGGTTTCACTTCTTAGCTATTCCTCTTTTCAAAGCCTTATCTTGCTTGCATTAACAGATGACAGGGACCTCTCAGGGGCCTGGGGGGAGAGGGCAGCCATTACCTTACCAGCATCTATGGTGCTCCATGGTGTGTGGGGGTGTGTATATGCACAAGAGTGTGCCTGGCTGTACAGGTGAAGATGTAGGGAAAGCTCATAGCCTTTTGGCTAATATTCGTAACATATTTTGTAATCATGTGTTCTTTGCTGTTGCAGGTGATTTTAGTGACTCATCTAAATTCTGACCATGGGATACAATATCTTTTTAGTATAGTGACCAGCATGAAAGAACATGATGAAAGGACATAGAACTATTTATATTTTTATCCCTGGGAGGCCGTTCAGAGTCATGGACTCATGCCAAACACATGATAGTATAAAGGAATCATAGAGTGATCTTAAGAGGTGAAAAATGACCTAACATTGGATAAAATAATCACCATTCATATCTTTTCCCCCATTGTTGAAATAAGAACTATATGCTGACTAGTTACTTTACAGACTTTTAAAAATATAATATATATAATTAACCCTGTAGCCATAGCCCTGTGGCATCCAATCCTGTCAGATCTTGGAAACTAAGCAGGATAGGGCCAATTTAGTACTTGGATGGGAGACTGCCTGGGAATACCAGGTGCTGTAGGCTTGGGAGATGGACCCAGCAACCCACTCCCAAAAATCCATCAGCCATTGAAAACCCTATGAACAGCAGAGAAGCACTGACAATGGTGTTTTGCCTGTTGTACGTAGGGTCACTATGAGTCAGACACTGACTTAACGGCACCTAACAACAACAACATATAATTAAGGTAATGGCTTCACTTTGGGCCTGACCAGTGAAATCATGCATGCTGCATGGGGTTTTATTGTATTTCATGTGAAGATTCTATAAGCAAGGAATATAAATTCAGAAAACTGATATTGGATATGTGGACCACAGATACCATTCCACCTATTTTCTAAGTGCCTTAGCATAGAGCTATCCATGGCCATAAACATATTTAAGTTTTTACTTATAGAACTTATGATTGTGGAATGCCCATCTGTCCCCAGCCCAGAACAGCTACTGAATAGAGATCTGTTTTAGTAGAGAAAGAAGTTTATTCCAAGGTTTTCCCTATGGAGGGGACACACTCTGGTTTGCCATGCAGGTTTAGTAAGAATTCGGGCCAGAGATGCCACCAAGCACTGATAGGTGATGTCACTTCAGACAGCACAGACGAATGCCAGTCATAAATCACTTTTTAAAAATAATTTTTTGTCTTGGCTCAAATGGCACGACTTAGATAATGAAATATATAATAGAACTTATGTGCATAATTCCTAGGTATGTATTTTGTTGTTGTTGTTGTTGTTAGGTGAAGTCGAGTTGATATCTGACTCATAGCAACCCTATGTACAACAGGTGAAACACTATCGTCAGTGCTTCTCCACTCTTCACAGGGTTTTCAATGGTGGATTGATTTTTGGGAGTGGGTTGCTGGGTCCATCTCCCAAGCCTACAGTATCTGGTGTTCCCATGCGGGCAGTCTCCCATCCAAGTACTAACCAGAAGTACTAACCAGGCCCAACCCTGCTTAGCTTCCGAGATCTGATGGGATCAGATGCCGTGGGGCTACGGGTGCAGGCAAGCATGTGTAGTGCTAGTTACTTAGTAAATTTCCAAGTTTACTATTTTACTTAATCTTTACAACTATTTCCCTAGGCAGGCGGCACCCTCCTTTCTTTGAACATTTATCCCTGCTGAAGCACACATAAGTGAGGAGCTTCCTAGGTGTGAATTGCCACGTCCTTCTCTCATATTTGCAGTGCTGGGCATCAAACCTAGTTCCTCAGAGAGTGCAGAGTAGCACTTTACCCACTGAGCTAACCCAATCACTGTCTTAGTTTCTCTTGTCTATACTCTTTGTAGTGCTAAATCGTTTTAAAATAAATAGCTGTACAATTATTTCTTACTCAAAATAAGGTCCTCCATTCAAGAGCCATACAAAATTAGAATGGGGTTTCGCGTCTGGGCATTAAACTTACTGAAGGCAGAATTGAAAATGTCTGCTAGCATAGAGACCATTTCTGTGCTGGGTTCCCACCAAACACCCCATGAATTTCCCTTGCTGGCTCCTGAAATGCACTAAGTAATTATTGTCCAATAGGAAAGCATCTGTAAGGAAGTGCCTTCAGGACTTTGGCTTGAGGTGCACCTCATTTCAAGCTTCCCGGTGGATTTTTGCTGTTTGCCTACGTAGTTAGTTTGCATTCTCTTGCATTCTTGCATTGGAAATCTCATACTGCTTGTTATTTAAGTACTTCAGGAAAGCAAATCCATGAGCATTCAAGATGACAAGTGGCGAGAAAGTCATGTGCTACTTCCTGTCATACGCTTGCAGCTGCTGGATGTTGTTTCGGGTTTTTATGACCTGCCACACCATTTTTTGATTCAGAAGAATAGTTTTTCAGACCTTCGGAGGGGAAAGGAAAAAAAAAGTCCTTGATTTTGGCTTCCCACAGATGGCCATTGTGGAGACTCTTCTTGGGGCTGTATTATTTAGTCATGCATGGAATTCTAGCTCTCAATATAGATTATTACTTATAATGCACAATGTTACCAAGAACGTGGAAAACTATATTGCCTGATGGACCAGCCTGCAGTGAGCCTTCCCCATGCGTGGGGAAGCGCTGGCTTCCATGGAGATTCAAAGGTGAGGTGGGGCACTGGGTGAAATTCCTTCTCATTCTGCCCTCCTAACACTGCAGCCGAGGAGGATGCGAGGGGAACAGTGTCTTAGTTCCTAAATGTGATCGGATCCTGGTGGCTCGCAAGCTTCATGTTGGTAGGAAAATTGAGTCCCTTCACAGTTGTCTTATCCATCAAGTTAGGGAGAAGTCGTACTTAGAAACCAAGTCATCTCATTTTCCATGTATGAGCCCAGGCATGATCCTGCTTTCAGGGTTTCCTGAAACCATGAAAAGCATAGCCTTTCCAGGTCACGTTCAGGTTTGATCCTGGAATTGACTGCTTTTAAATGCTGTCCGATAGCCCATTGTTCGCTCTCTAGCCTGCACCGTCACCATGCCTGGCAATTTAGACCCGTCAAGGTGGATTCGATTGCCATGTTCTTTTAATAAGACTTTCTCGGTAGTAAAACTTGATTTGAGCTGGACTGGCTGCCTGTCCTAGGATTTCTCACTTAAATATATAATCTCCGTTACCCACGCAGTATTAAACCATCTGTTCCTGAGTCGGAATGCGAGCATTTGCTTTCTGAGCTGGCTTAAAAATAACTTAAAAACAAAACCCAGATAGCTCGGTGGATGAATTCAGATAAGAACAAGGGGAAGTACAAAGAGGCATGCTCAAATGAATTGTTCCAGGGCATTCTTGCGAATTTACAGAACTGCCTGTCAGTGGCTCCTGGCAGGCAATTTTGTCTGCACGCCCCGTCTACAGCTTAAGCTCTTAAAATCAGACCTGTGTACAGTATATCAGCTTGACGTTGTATAAATAAAATTGGAGACACCTTGAAGAAGTGGCGTTACACAAGACTCCACTCTCTTAATCCTTTTCTTTCTCAGAAGAGGTCTCACAGTCTAGTCTAGGCTGGCCTCGAACTCCTGAACTCAAGGGAGCCTCTTACCCCTGCGCCCCAAGGATCTGAGACTACAGATGTGCCCCACTGTGCTCGGCTCTGAATATGTATTTTGCTTCTCTTGCCACACCTGATTATTTTGTTGCTTTACTTTAAACTAAAAACCGTAGAGCCTAATCTGCATTCCTAACCCTGTGTTAGATATGAATGGAGTGCAAACTTTATCAGGTTGAAATATGCTGCACGAGGTTCACTGAGAAATCTGTAACATAAATCCCTACAGGCAAAGTTTTGTGCCAGTTGCTATGCTACTCAGGGTAAACATTTGTGTGTCTTATTTGTCCAAGGAAACATCACTGTAAACGTTGTACTTTTTAAATTGCACTCGCCACAAAAATCCTAACGAAATGACAAACTCTAGTGTTTCAGACATCAGTGACTAGTTTGAAATTATAAGCAATTCAGATCGTCCTATTCCAAAAAGGAAGACAGCTTCCTTGTTTTTTCTAGAAAAAAGGAAAAGCTGATCATATAGGCATAAAATATGTAAAGTAACCATAATGAAATACAAAGCACTAAAATATTGACTTTCAAATGTCACACTGCATTAAGTCAATAAGGAAATTTAAAAAATATTCTCTAATCCGCATGCTTTCAACAGTTTTTGAGGGCTACGATATCAGACGTGGATTCAAGTCATGTGGGTTGGTTTGTGCTGGAGAGCTGCTACCTGGAATCCAGTCCACATACGATTCTGATCCTGCTCCGATTTTGTAGCCCTCTAAAACAGTTGAAAGGATGCAGATTTGACTTGTGAATATCCAGGACTTTTGCAGCCAAACTTACTGTTTTCAGCTCCTAACAATAGTTTCCCTGCAGCCGTAGCCCTGTGGCATCCGATCCCATCAGATCTTGGAAGCTAAGCAGGGTCAGGCCTGGTTAGTGCTTGGATGGGAGACCACCTGGGAACACCAGGTGCTGTAGGCTTGGGAGAAGGACCCAGAAACCCACTCCCAAAAAACAATCAGCCATTTAAAACCCTATGAACAGCAGAGGAGCACTGACTATAGTGTTTCACCTATTGTACGCAGGGTTGCTATGAGTCAGATACTGACTCAATGGTACCTAACAACAACAACAACACTAGTTCATTTCATATGACCATGACTTTGACCTCTTGGGGTGCCAGTTACTTTTCAATAATAAAATTTGAAAGATACTTATTTTTCAGTTATTCTTTTGTACCAATTGTACTTTTTATGACCTGCCCTCACCAAGATTTCTGTGATACTTGTTTGATTCATACTAGTAATTTCTCAGTTTGGCTTCATTTTGCCAAAAGACAAATCCCCTGAGATGCAAAATACTTAGCTCAGAAAGGATGAGCTTCAGAGAGGCAAAACTTTTGGACTTCTCTGTTCACAGGCTCACAGGCTTTTAAAATAAATGTTTATTAAGTGATTTGATGGACGGTGTATAAAATTAACCGCTGCTCTTACAACTGATAATAAGGTAAAATGCTGATGGGAACAGACATTAATTTCTAGGGCTGCCTTAACAAAATTCCACGCGCTGGGTGGCTTAAACAATAAAAGTTTATTTCCTCACTGTTTTAGCTGGAGAAGTTTGACAGCAAAGGGTCCGATTTGGTTTCTTCTGAGGCCTCCCTCGTTGTCTTGTATTCCCGTCTTCCCCTTGGTAACATGTGTTCAAACTTCCTCTGCTTCGGATCCACATATACACCCACCCCCGTCCCTGGTGCAGGAGACTGAAACCAAGGCCTCATGCATGGTACCACGGAGCTACATCCCCAGCCCAAATCCCTTGTTCTTATAAAGACACCAGTCATGTGGGATTAGGGCCGACCCTCATGACCTTCTTTCCATTTTATCCCTTTTAAGACCCTACCTCCAATTATAAGCACATTCTGAGAGTACTAGTCACTGCAAGGGGGAGGGTTTAAACAGGAATACTGTGCAGGCACAATGCAGCCCATAATACAGCATGTATCCATATGCATTTCAATGGATTTAATATCAATTTTCTATGCATGGGCTTGTTTTCTTCTGATTTTTAGGAACGCATGGCTTCTATTCATAAAATATGAATGCCTTTCTAAGATTTTCAGAAGTCAGGGTAAACTTGTATGTACTTTCAGGACAAATACATACATTATATATATATATATATATATATATATATATATATATATATATACACACACACACACACACATATATACACATATATACACATATATGTATATATACATATATACACATATATACACATATATGTATATACATATACGTATATATATGCATACACACACACACACACACACACATATATAGTTGTTGCTGTTGTTGTTTGGTGCCGTTGAATTGTGCCTAACACATAGTGATCCTTACAGGGTTTTCAATGGCTGTTTCAGGACTGTTTCAGAATATATACATATATATATACACACACACACACACACACACACACACACATATATGTGAACACACATATACATACATACATACACATGCACACAAACACACACACATATATATCTCAGTATCAGTAAATGTGTGTGTGTATACACACACACTGATAATGTGTGTGTCAGTATATAGCAATATAGAATGTCAATTGTAATATGGGGCCATGTTTTCCCAAACTCACTGATAATCTGCTGCAACAGCAAAGGCTTAAAAATCATCAATCTTAGCTTCCTCCTAGACTTACTAAGTGGTACCTTGTACTTTTGAAGCTCTGAAGATAATTCTGGTGGTGCAGCACTGGACCCTCTTGTATCTACCATTATGTAGGATTTTTCCATCTCCCAGCTGGAAAGAAACTGGAAGTTCACTTAGTTGAGCTGCCATCTTCTACACAAGAGGAAACTGAGGCACAACAAGGTCACAATGTGGACCTGCATTCTCTCTCTGCCATGTGAGCAGCTCCCGCCTGAGCTGGGCCCCTGGCCTGCTGATCGGGACTCTTGCCTACCACATTGACATCCAGATCAATGTCCACCATTGAGCTTAACGCCTCCTTGAAAACAATGCAGCTGAGAGGGCCTAGGCTAAAGGTGGGCAGGCTGTCACTTTGTGCTACCACTGCCCTGTGGGGACTGACAGAAATGAGGGTCCGTGTCTTCCTGAGGTAAAGTTCTCATTCAGGTGTTTATAGAACACCAAGAACTTCTGCTTCTCCATTACTGTTGTCATCAACTAAACTATCTTTGTTGTTGTTGTTGTTAGGTGCCGTCGAGTCGGTATCCGACTCATAGCGACCCTCTGTACAACGGGAAACACTATTGTCAGTGCTTCTCTGCTGTTCATAGGGTTTTCAATGGCAGATTGATTTTTGGGAGGGGGTTGCCAGGTCCTTCTCCCAAGCCTACAGCTTCTGGTGTTCCCAGGCGGTCTCCCATCCAGGTACTAACCAGGCCTGACCCTGCTTAGCTTCGGAGATCTGACGGGATCAGATACCACAGGGCTACAGCTGTAGGCCCAAACTATCTTAGGGAAACTCAAAACTTGTCCTTATTTCTATGAAAAGAAAAGATATAGGAAAGCTGGGGGCGGTGGTGTACACCTGAAATCCCAGTGGGCCGAGAGGTGGAGGCAGGAGGATCGCAGGTTCGAGGCCAGAGCCAGACTGGGTAACTCAGTGAGACCCTGTCTCAATTTAAAAAAATAAACAAAGGGGCTGTGAGTATAGCTCGGTGGCAGAGCCCGTACAAAGAAAGAAAGAAGGAGAGAAAGAATTAGGGAGTGGGAAATATGAAAATCCAATTCAAGGCATTTTTTGCATATTCTGACCGATTTAACAGCCGGATCCTAAGTACTTTTAAATCTCAAAGATATGGTTAGAATTTTCTACATACTCAGTATGGGAGAAAAAACATTAGTCTGTACTGCACAATGGCAATTTGTATCAGGAAAATACAAACTTAGGAACTTAGAGGGAACTTGCTTCTCTAACTTCTGTTTTGTTCATTGCCCCCCTGACTCCCCAGGATCCCTTTGAGACACTTAAAAAGGCAGAGCTTTGAAAGTGAACCGCTTGGTTGGTCCATCCGCTACTGTGTGGTGAGAGTTGGTAAAAAGTCCCTTCCTTATGTGGAAATACCATTTCCTTCTCTTCTGCCCAAGATCCTTTCTTCGAAGCCAAGGAACATGTGCTAATTCTCTTTCTTGGTTTTTTTTTTTTATTTGGGAGGAGTATCTTTTTAAATTTGTCTTATTTTAATTTAAATATTTAAAAGCTTGGAGGTTTTTCACCAATCAATCTGTACATGCAGTAACATGGCAAGAGGCTTTTCTCCCATCTTCTGTTGCCTTGGAGGGGACTGATAGACTGACACTTCGCTGAGCCCAAGATGTGCATACTTTGTCCAACAGTGCGGGCTAATTTCGTGCTGCTTTATGGCGTATTAATATGGTAGACGGTATCTCAGCAATATTAATTTCACTTCTGGCTTCTTCTTACTTCAAAGGCGTGTGTGTTAGCTTGTACTGAAATACATGACAGAGCAACGTCAAGGGGGAAGGATTTATGTGGGCTACAGTTCAGAGGGTTTCCATCCATGTTAGTGGGGAGGGCATGGGCAAAGTGTGTGGCAGAGGGGAGTTGTCCACATCATGTGGGATCAGAAGAGAGACGTTCGCCAGAGCCAGGGCCCCAGGTAAAACCTTCAAAGGTCCACCCCTACTGACCTACTTCCTTCTGCCAGCCAGGTCCCATTTCCCGGAGTGGTGCTCCCAGGACAGCACCACGCCCTGGGGACCAAGTGTTCAAACAGGACTCTTGGGGAACATCCTATATTCAAACCATAACAAAAAGGAATGCTCTATTCAGGGAGTCTCCAACTGACTTGGAAGCTGAGTAGGCCAACTCATTGCTGAATCATCGTCTAACCAAAAATACCCTAAATAACAATAGCATGCCTAAAATATACATCTGCAATCTGACACTTCAATAAATAATATATACTTTTTGTGTGCTTTTTCTAGCAACAGCACTTTCTGTGTGCAGCAAACTGTAAAACTTATAATTTGTTTTATATCATTGTTGTTGTTGTTGGGTGCCTTTGAGTCAAGTCTGACTCATCACAATCCTATGCATAACTGAACAAAACACTTCCTGACACTGTGCCATGCCCGCCACTATGTCAGTGCTTCTCTACTATTCATAGAGTTTTCGATGGATGATTGTTTTGGGATTGTTTCTGGAGTGGGCTTCCAAGTCCTTCTCCCATTTTTGTGGTGCTGGGGATGAAACCCAAGGCCTCAGAGAGCACAGAGCAGCACTCTACCAACCGAGCTATACCCTGTTATTGTTGTTGTTGTTGTTGTTAGGTGTCATCAGGTCCGATCCGACTCACAGCAGCCCTCATAGGGTTTTCAAAGGCTGATTGTTTCGAGACTGCCTCAGGAGTGGATTGCCACGTCCTTCTCCTGTTTTTGCAGTTCTGGGCATTGAACCCAGCTCCTCAAGAGACTACAGAGCAGAACTCTACCGACTGAGCTAAAAACCCCAGCCCAGCCCTAGCCCTTCACATTTTATAGGTAATCAATATAAGCCAAATTGGTTGAATTAAAAATAAAAACCTTTGTTCTGCAGCTGCTTATTTTTAATGTTGTTGTCAATTATCATATACTTTCTACCAAAGGAATTCTATGTTTCATGAACAGTTACAAAAATCACCAAGGAAATAAAAACATCTTAGATTTAGTTTCCACTCTCAAAAATCTTAACAATCTTAATTGGCAGAGCAGAAAACCTAAAACAATTGGAAAATACCAGAGACCTCCTATTTTGAGCAGACCCTTGACATTGTTGCAATTAGGTCTTTAAATGAGCATGAGATCATTGCTTTCCCAGGGTTTCCTCATACATTTCTACTGATAGTGCTCTGTGAAAACATCCCCTGTTGGTCTGTTGTTGTTGTTAGGTGCTGTGGAGTCATGTCTGGCTCATAGCAACCCTCATACGGTTTTCAATGGCAGATTGTTTCAAGATTGCTTTGGGAGTGGATTGCCACATCCTTCTCCCATTTTTGTGGTGCTGGGAATCGAACTTGGGACCTCAGAGACTGCAGAGCAGTGCTCCACCAACTGAGCTAAATCCCAGCCCTCTGCTGGTCTAGGGAGGTTTTACACCCTCAAAACCCAGTCCTTGCTAGGGCTGTGCCTGCCCAGGGAAAGGTGATCATTTTTTTTCTTAATTTACAGAACAGGTATTCTTTCTCCAGCCAGCTGCCCACAGGCAGTTCCCAGCATCTCTTTCTAATGGACACAGCTGAGCTATCAGGGGTAGCGATGGCTCTGCTGTCTCGGACATTTCATGGATGAACTAGGGCTTTCCAAGGGCCACTGAAATGACAGGGATTTATCATGTGGCTCAACAGCAGGGAGAGTTTTGGCTATGGGAGCTGAGGGCAGCACATAGCATGGGCAGAGGCACCAAGTCTGAGATGATATGACCTCTGCAGTACTCAGTGAAGAGACCAGATTGATTGGAACAAAGTGTGCACGTCTTTGATGAGCAGGGGATTAGATGGGAAGGCAAGCAGAGGTCAGGTTGTGGGGCCCTAGAGGCTGGAGAAGGAATTTGGATTTTATCCGCCAGATGAGAAACCACATAGGCATTTGTCTAAATTCATCGCGTGACCAGTGATGTCTTATTTTAGGTAGATTAACCCAAGGTTTCCCAGTGCAGGATGAAAGGAATAAAGAAGGAAAGCAAGAAGAGAAAATTAGAAGGTACATGGCACAAATAGTGCATGGTTCTTAGTCCCTAGCCCAGATTCCAGGGAATGAGGAGTTTGTTGTAGTTGTTAGGTATGCTAGCATGATGTCTTTTCTTATAATAAATGTTATTATTGTATCTGCTTTCCAAAAGAAATCCATGCTTATTATACAAAAATATTGAAAATAAGGAAAGGAATGAAAATTATACATTCTTATTTAAACCATAAATGAAATTTCTTGACTTGTATGTTTGTTTGTTTGTTTGTACGTGTGGGTTGAACTGAGGGCGCCCCACACACTTTGCAAGTGCTTTACCGTTACACTGCACCCAAAGCCATTTTTATCTCTTGAGTCAAGGTCTCCCTAAATTACACAGAACTGCCTCTGGCCTGAAACTTGGGCTATACCTGCCTCTGCCTCTCAAGTTGCTGGGATTACAGGTGTGCACCACCATGCCTGGCCTGATCTCTTGACTTTTGAATTTTTGTTTTGTTTTGTTGCAATCTATGTATGTTGAAATCATGGTCTGTTAAAGATGTTTATATGCAGTTTATTTTTTGTTGTTTCTTCTGTTAAGAAAAATTCCTGGAGGACTTCATTTTTCAATGGCTGTCTACTATTCCTTTTTCAGTGCAATATGATAAATTATTCTAATGTTACAAATTTACTGTTTTCCACAGCTTCTTGTTATTATAAATATTGCTATAAATGAACATCAGTCAACATAAATGTTTTGTTCTTCTTCCTATAATATTTGAATAAATAGTTTTACTTTTTAGAAAGAAATGCCTTTCTCCAAGTATTTATTTTTGCCTATTACAATTTTAACTCTGATCTCCAGCTTTCTACCTTTGGTCTATATTAAAAATTGGGAAGAAGGGTGATTCTTGCTGAGTTTTAAATATTCCTGATGAAGAGTATTAAACCTTTCCCAGCTTTTTAAAATTATTGTCTTACTTGATTGCTTGTAGCTTAGTTTTATGATGCTTTAATTGGTTCTGTTATGATGGTCATGTTGAGTCCAGTATTCTCTGTTTCAGACAATGCAGTGATGGATATCATTGCACATACCTCCATGTGCAGAAAGGATATAGACCTCAAAGTTAATTACAGGGACATGAGACATGCAAATCTGTAGTGTCATGCACTTCAGTTACAATAGCTGAACTGGTTGTATTCCTGATATTCCTGCAGGCTCCCAGGAATTCCAAGTGACTCACAGCTTCAGTCATCCTTTCTACATATTTTCTAACTTCGTGTACATGATATAGCACCTCCTTTTATATGTGAAATATCTTGTTTTGTTTTGTATTAATTCATGAATGGTAGCATATCTCTTTGTGCTTATCAGACAATCAAGCTTCTGGTCTTGAGTTTGCCCATTTTTTTCTATTGAGTTGTCCTTTATTTGTGTACTCCAGATACTAATCTTGTGATAGTGATATAGTTTGACCAGGTAGTCTCTCAGTGTCTCACTTGTCTCTTAATCCTGTTTCTTAAGTCTTTTATGTTAAAAACATATTGCAGGCAAATTTATCAAGCTGATATCATGGTTTATCAATTTTCTATCTTGATTAAATCCCTGCAATTGTACCACGGTGGCATCTATCCCATCAGATCTTGACTGTTAAACAGGGTTGGACTTGCTTAGTCCTTGGATGGGCGACTGCCTGGGAACACCAGGTGCTGTAGGCTTGGGAGAAGGACCTGACCACCCACTCCCAAGAAAAGCAATCAGCCAATGAAAACCCCATGAATAGCAGAGAAGCACTGACAATACTGTTTCACCTGTTTTAGGTAGGGTCACTATGACTCAGACACCGACTTGATGAAACCTAACAACAATAGACTGGGATTTAGCTCAGTTGGTAGAGCACTGCTCTGCAGTCTCTGAGGCCCTGATTGGATTCCCAGCACCGCAAAAAATGGAGAAGGACTTGGCAGTCCACTCAGGAGACAATCCCCAAACAATTGGCCATTGAAAACCCTATGAAGGTCGCCATCAGTCAGACACTACTCCACAGCACCTAACAACAATCTTGACTAACAAGTTCTCCAATATCTAATATTTTGACCTACATTTTATTCTAGTTCCTATGGGTTATTTCATGTTAAACTTGTAATTCATCTAACACGAACTTGCATAGCCACCAGGACACTTTCCAGATTGACCACAATGATAAATCAAAAACAGAAGTATTTAGCAAGTTGCCCTGTAGTTTCCACTGACAGTCTGTAGCTGAACTCTGGAGATATTTTCTATCTTTATGTGAGGAAAGCATATCCATGGCTGGTGGTAATGGAAATTGATATCTTTCTCATTCTTCACGGAACACCTATCAGCATTCATGTGCACAAAGTCTGTGCCGAGCACTTACTGCTCACGACGGTCAAACGTGGTTTCTCTTTCTGTGTATTCCCAGCCTTAGGCTCCATAACGTGGTTTCTAAGTGGGGAAGGAACGTGTTGTCATTTCAGAAAAGTTAACAGCGCATCCTTTTCTCTTTTAGCAACTCACAGAAACTGTGAGTCCATCTGTGTTACCCCCTTCAGCTTTGCCACTGGACCTGCTTAATAACGCGGTCACTGCCTTCAGTACCTTGGAAGATCTTATTCGGTATCTTGAACCAGACAGATGGCAGCTGGACTTAGAAGATCTTTATAGGCCAACCTGGCAGCTTCTTGGCAAGGCTTTTGTTTTTGGAAGAAAATCCAGAGGTAAGCTCCCTCTTCAGATTAGAACCTCATTTAACCTGCTTAGCAGCTCATGTTTCAGGTTCTTCTGCCACAACATCTAACAGAGGCAAGAGGAGGTATGAAAAGTCTTCAGTGATCTATTCAAGCAATCCATTTTCTTATCATTTAAATACTTTTATGTATACAATAGGGCTGGAGTTTAGATCAGTTGTTAAAAAGCTGTTCTGCACTCTCTGAGGCCCTGAGTTTGATCCCCAGCACTGCAAAAATGGGAGAAGGACTTGGCAATCCACTCTGGAAGCAATCCTGAAACAGTCAGCCATTGAAAACCCTATGAGGGTTGCTGTGAGTCTAACCCGACTCTGTGGCACCTAACAACAACAATGATGTGTTCAATAAGAATTCAGGCAAAAGGAATCAAGTGTAACTCTAGTTTGGAAAAGTAAAAGAGATACTTCTGCTGAAAACTCCTGTCATTTTCCAGTCTTCTAAAAGAGGGATCCCCAACCTCAGATCCTTGGCCTGTTAGGAGGCGAAGCTTTATCTGTATTTACACAATAAATGTAGTATGCTTGATCTTGAAACTGGCCACTCTAAGGTCCATCCATGGAAAAAATTATCTCCTATGAAACTGATCCCTGGTGCCAAAAAAACTGGGGACCACAGTTGTAAAATATAATTTTGTTGAAGTACTCCACTGTGTCTCAGAAGGATCGTTACCTACTCCAATCTGCATTTGGAGTATATTGATTTCAAGAGTCGAGAGAAGAGGTCATAGCTGCAAAACCAGGTTTAGAGCTTGACAAGTGTGGCACTGTTAAAAAAATCATTGTTACCACTAGGCCAGGGTTATAGCCATTTAAATTTCCTAAGCGTGGAAACTTCTAAATAATGTGCAAAATAACAGTGGCCCAACATAAATAAGAATTAGAGGTCTCCAAGGCAGAATTCAGAACAAGAAAACAATACTTAAAGGAAAACAAATCCTGAGAATTTTTCTTTGTATAAATTTGTTTACGAAATATTCACTGTCTATCAAATGGGCATGTCTTCTTTTAATAGTGAAAGTGTTGATAATTAAGCCTAATTCCACATGATCAAGAAATCGGACATAATGTTTACTGAATTTTCTATGATGTTCGCTGATTTTCCTACTAACGTCAGAATCAGGGAGTCTCCATATCAGACTCAGATGAAAACATAATGGAAATACCGAGATAATTACAATGCATCCCCTAAAAAATCTTGTTTCCGGCTGTCAGAAGCACTGAAATTTACCCAGGGTCACTTTAGAGAATGGAATGACAGTCCGGAGAATTTATGTGGGAGAAACAATGTTCCGTTAATTTGAGCCACTCACTGGAGCAGATTGCACCAGCCTTGTTTTAAATCTTGTCAGAAAGAAATCTGATGCCTGCTCTTTCCTGCACTGATTTGCAGCCTTCTTGGATCATGAGCTGTAATCGCAGCAGGTCAAGTTCGGACTTGCCCAACCCTGTTATTTTTGCTGTGCCAAAAGACATGGTTTCCTTTTGGCAATATTTGAAATCTGGGTTCCAGTGCATGGGCAGCCGAATCTCATCCAGATGTTGAATGCGCTTACATATTTATGCAATTTGATCTTGATGAGTAACTTAATGAGTAACTTACCAACAACACTTCCCCACACACACTTAGGAGCAGGAAGAAGATGGGCCAGAGTAGCTGAGACACCCATGAATAGGGCCCTTGTTAGCCAATGTGAAGTACATTATCTTGCAGATCTGGAAGAAGCAGTGGGAGTGAGCTGAGTTCTAAGCTCAGATCTGCCTTTTTGACAGCTGATTTCTGGATGCCAGCCTAAAATCCTCCCTTCTAGCCATGCCTTCACAGCTAAATCTCTATGCCTGCTGCTCAAAGATTTGGCCAGAGGCTAGCAGGCATTTATCCGCATCCAAAGCTGAACCAGATCTTTCAAGTATTCATTTAACACCTTCAAAATTGAAGCCCTTTGCAGTGTGCCAAGGCTATTAACTTTTTAAGCATACAGTAAGTGTGAGAAAAGCAGTGTATATTTTTGGAGGTTAACATAAACTAAAATGCAGGTGTGGGATAACATCTATATAGACAAAATCAACCCCCCTCAA
>VMDO01016898.1:0-46322 GCA_007922755.1 Pedetes capensis | reverse complement strand
TATTTACTACTGAAGCCTCTAAATTAGTACAGGCATACTGGTGGGCATACAGTAACAAAAAGTCTCTTATTATGAATGAGTAATTTCATTGTTTAGAACCTACCTGAGTACAGTCATGTCTGTGCAGAATGAGTCACACATGAACATCTTTCCTAAGGTATTGTTAGTAAATATGTGAAAATGAAGACAACATAACAGTCTATTAGTAGAGGAATAACTAAATTAATGGTTGTTGTTGTTAGGTGCTGTCGAGTCAGATCCGACTCATAGCGACCTTACGTACAACAGGTGAAATACTATTGTCAGTGCTTCTGTGCTGTTCAAAGGGTTTTCAATGGCAGATTGATTTCTGGGAGTAGGTTGTCAGGTCTGTCTCCCAAGCCTACAGCACCTGGTGTTCACAGGCCTTCCCCCATTCTGGTATTAACTGGGCCCGACCCTGCTTAGCTTCTGAGATCTGACGGGATTGGATGCCACAGGACTATGGCTGCAGGCAAATTAATGGTGGTAGACAAAAAGTACGGGGTATTAAAATACCACCTAGAAATGGCAAGGTAGGTCTTCATACACAGACCTGATAAGTCTCTAAAATCATTTCTGAGAAAAATGAATAAACAATAAAATTACTCAATGATTTACAACTCGTGGTCTAATTCATGTAAAAATCATAAGAAAATAGAGCATTTGGTTTGTATAGGTGTGTGCACAGACCTGCGTGTCTGTGAAATAATGGTACACAATAATTAACAACAGTGGTTATCTCTGGGATTAGGAACTACATTTTATACGAGGAAGGTTAATATCAAGGTCATTGTAGATGTGTAGTCTATTTGAAATTAGACACTGAGACAGAGTTTAGGACCCAAAAGTGTGTGGGGAGCCTGTTACAGTGTGGATTCTGAATATCCCCGAAGATACACATATTGAAATCTTGGTTCCCATCTCGTAGCACTATTGGTGGATGGAAGTGGGTCACTAGGGACATAATCCTGAAGGGTATCATGGGCTCCTGGCCTCTTCTCCCCCTCTTTCTCTCTGGAAGTGAGCAGATTTGTTCCACCACATGGTCCTCCCCATAGTGATGATTCTGTTTTACCACTGGCCTAGAAACACCAAAGCTGAGTGACCACATCCTAAAACCATGAGCCAAAAGTAATTTTTCTTCATTACAAATAGTTTTTCCCAGGTATTTTGTCACAGTGATGGAAAGCTAACACAGAGCATCAGTCAATCCACCAAGGAGTCCTGCAATGAGCTCTGCACCTCAAAATTATCCTACATAGGGACAATGACAATGTCTTTATACCCCTATCTTGCTCTGTCACTGGATGCAGGTTGCTCTGGGGAGCACATAATTTCGGCTGAGTCAGCTCTTAAGAGAAGTGCACTTTATCACTGTTGTTGTTAGGTGCCGTCGAGTCTGTATCCGACTCATAGTGACCCTCTGTACAACAGGGGAAACACTATTGTCAGTGCTTCTCTGTTGTTCACAGAGTTTTCAATGGCAGATTGATTTTTTGGGGGAGGGGGTTGCCAGGTCCTTCTCCCAAGCCTGCATCACCTGGTGTTCCCGGCGGTCTCCCATCCAGGTACTAACCAGGCCGGACCCTGCTTAGCTTCCGAGATCTGACGGGATCGGATTCCACAGGGCTATGCTGCAGGCACACTTTATCACTAATGTTTGTATTTTTAAGAGGGAAATTATTTCATGTGGCATTGTTGTTGTTACGTGCCACGGAGAGTCAGGTCTGACTCATAGGACCCTATATACAGCAGAATAAAACACTCCCCCATTCTGTGCCAGGCACAAGATCTTATTCATGTTTAAGCCCATTGTTGTAGACACTGTGTCAATCCACCTAGTGGAGGGTTTTCCTTTCATTAATTGACCTGCCATTCTCCCACACATGATGCCCTCCTCCAGGAATGGGTCTTTCCTAACTACATGTCCAAAACATGTAAGGTGCAGTCTAGCCATTCTTGCTTCCAAGGACCACTCTGGTTGCGTTTCTGCTAGGACAGATATGTTGGTTCTTTTGGCAATCCATGATACATTCAATATTTGTCTCCACCACCATAATTCAAAAGTATCTATTCTTCTCCTGTCTCCCTTGTTCAATGTCCAGCTTTCAAAACCATATGATGCAACTGAAAATATGAAAATACCAGGGCATGAGTCAAGTGCACCTTCATCTTCAATGTGACATCTTTAATTTTCAATACTTTAAAGAGATCTTTTCCCACAGCTTTTCCCAAATCAATGTGTCTTTTGATTTCTGACTGCTGCTTCCATGGGTTTTGATTGTAGAACCAAGTAAAGCAAAATCATGGACAACCTCAATCTTTTCTCCATTTGTTATGAAGTCACACACTGACCCAGTTGTAGGGATTTTTGCTTTGTGATGTCAAGTGGCAATCCATACTGAAGGCTATGTTCTTTGATCTTCATCAGTAAATGTTTCAAATATTCTTCACTTCCAGCAAGCAGAGATTTCTCATTTGCATAACACAGGTTGTTAATGAGTTGTCCTCCAATCCTGATGCCACATTCTTCTTCATAATGTCCAGCTCCTCAGATTATTTGCTCAGCATGGAACCTGAAGAGATATGGTGAAAGGATTCATCCCTGATGCACACCTTTCTCAACCTGAGGGCCCATTTTCCAGCACTATATCTAACAGTGTTTCTCTGTTATTCATAGGGTTTTTAATGACTAGTTGTTTCAGGAGTAGGTTGCCAGGTCCTCTTCCTTAGTCTGTCTTAGTCTGGAAGCTCAGCTGAAACTTGTCCACTATGGGTTACCCTGCTGGTATCTGAGGTACCTATGACACAGCTTTCATCCCCATAGCAACACGCAAGCCCCCAAAGTATGTCAGCCTGACCCACATGTGGGGGTCATGTGGCATAGGCAGTAATTAAATGTAATAAAATTTTCAAATCTACATATGCAGAATGAGATGTATGCACACATGTTGGACTATAAACCATTATAATAGAAATAGTTCTCTCTGAGTAGGGAGATTATTGGAAATGTTATTTATTTTTCCTTATGCATTTTAGTGCTACTTTAAAAATTATCTTCAACATGTATAAATCAATTTTGTTATTAGAAAAAGTCTGCTTGCATCATCACCAGCGTATTTTTAAACACTGAGACCTGGTGAGCATACTAGTCGTGCCCCAAAAAGGCTCCTTTAGGGATGGAGGTCCCTGACCATGTTCGATCTGAATTCCAAAATCTTCTGGCACAGTGATTATTGATTTATGCGTCAACTTGGCTAGGCTATGTTGACATAAAAAAACAGGCCTAGGGAGGCAGGAATTTAAGGAAAAGTTAGGTGTGGCTGCCACTACACCTCAGAAGAGGGACACGACCTTGATAGCAAAAGGCAAAAAAAAAAAAAAATGCATCTACTTAGAACCCAGTAGTTACTCACCTTCCTGAGATGACTGAGACAAAGTGGAAAAATCACTTAGTCAGGGGAGCACAGAAGGAAAAGCTGAGAGAGAGAATTCAGTGTTTGCTTCCTGCTGCACCCAATCCATCCCTCTATGCTTCCCAAAGGACAAAAATAGTTATGTTCAAGATGAGATGGATCACAGCATAGCAATTAAAGGATGGCATTTCTATAGGGTGGAATTTCAGGGTGCCAAATTTGCATGGATCTAGAATACCTTAGCCTACCTTTTCCTTTTGATCTACAACTTCAAAACCATGGTTCCTGAAATCTATGCCTATCAGTGCCATGAACAGCAAGGATTACTTGCCTGTACTATGTTCATGAATTGTAAACTCAATGTTTTTAAAATTTGTTCTCAAAAAATTGATTCACAGACTCAGTAGAATCCCTGTCAAAACTAAGTAAGCCTCTTTGATGGAATTGATAAGCTAATTCTCAGGTTTATATGGAAATACAAAAGGCTGATATCCAAAACAAAGTTGAAAAAGAACAAAAGTTTCAGAGGACTTTCACTTCCTGGTGTTAACATATGATAAAACAGTACTCCACACTGTGTGGTCATCTTAAGGTTGACTAATTAGCATATCAGTGTGGAGAGTTCTAAACAATCAACACATATGCAGTCAACTGCTTTTGACCAAGTTACCAAGTTATTCCAATGAGAAAAAGAAAAGGTTTTTAAACACATAATCATGGAACAAGAGGATACAAATAAGGAAAAATAGCAAGCACTCTCCAACCCTCAAATAAAATCACTTGGTTTGAAAAAAATAGTAAGAATGTAAAATGGGTCATGGTCCAAACCTAAAACTTCAAGCCGAAAAGCCTGTAGATGAAAATAAAGGAAAATGTTTTGGAAAAGAATGTAAGGGCAAATCACAAGAAATCACTAAATACAAAACAAATCAAAACAAAACAAAAAGAACAATGACATACTCTGCTTCATCAAAATTTAAAATATATTCTTATCTTAGAATGAACCTTAATTGTATAGACAAGCCAAAGAAATGGAACATGTTCATAACAGATATATCTGACAAAACAAAGGTCTCCATAAAATATGAATATCTCACCCATATCTTCAATTAAAGCAAAAACAAGTGTTAAGAGAGAAGCTGATTCCATTTAAGGAATGATAGATTTGTCTATGATCGATTCAAAACTCTCCAGAACCCTTTCCATTACTGCTAACCTGAGGGTGGGAAAGCTAATGAGAAAACACAGGGACCCCTGCCCTTGATGACCTCAGGTAATTCAAGCTGTATAAGGAAACTTGAGCCCCCGCCTTATTCCATAACCACTATCAAAACCAACCCAGCCTCCTTATCTTCCTCTCTTGAGTCATTTTAGACTATGTTCTTCCTGGAAAGTCGCTTTATATCAAAAACCTTTTCCATATTCCTTGTGTATATATAAAAACAGTCCTAAATCTAAATCATATCCAGTGTATGAGAAGACTATCCTGATTCTACAGTGCGATTACACCAACCTAGTGAAAAATTTGACAAAATATTTGAAACAGTCACTTCACAGAAGACATGCAAATGCAAATGTTTTCAGCATCATGAATCATCAGGAAAATGTGAATTTAAATCCACAGTAAGATAGCTGTACATATTAACCTGAATTAATAACTAAAAAACAAATAAATAGAAAAAAAGGACAACTAGAATAGTAATATATTGCTGGTAGTGGTTAAAATGTCATAACTGCTTTAGAAATCTGTTTGACAACTTCTTATAATGTTCTTCGGACATCTTTCTTATGACCCAGAAATTATGCTATTAGGTATTTACACCAAGAACAGACAATGTAAGGTCTCAGAAATATTTGCAAAAGAATATTTTATAGCTCTGATACACAACAGCCACAGATTAGAAATAACTCAGTTGCCCATCTATAGGAAAACACATAAACAGTTGTATATTCATATAATTAAGTACGAACAACAATTGAAACATTCAATATTATAGAGAAATTGTTATGTTTAAAAAACCAAGATTGGACACAAGTATGAAAATCCACTGCTTTGCTTAGCTGTCATGGCAATCAGAATGACCCAGCTACTGTCATTCTGGGTCCACATCACATTTGTTCCAAGGCAATAGATGCCTCCTTGGGCTGCTCCCAGGGAAGGACAAAGCATGGTGGGGCATCAGTGCTGGCCCAATTCCATTAGACAGGACACCTGCCATGAGTGACTTTGCCTTGAGACGTTTCATCTGTTAGACTGAAATGTTGGCATTCTTGAAAGTGTACTGCAGTCTGAGGTTCTTTACACTCAATCTTTCTTCTGTTCTTTTCCTCTCAGGAGTCTCTGATGTGCACTATAGCCCAAGGATTTTCCACATCTTCTCTATTCTCTCTCCATAAATTGTTTCTCACCCTTTTAAAAAACACAAAAGATAATAAGTGGTAGAGAGGATGTGGAGAAAAGGGGACCATTGGACATTATTGATGGGAAGGCAAACTAGCATGTGCTATACTGGACAGTGCTTCTCTGTTATTCATAGGGTTTTCAAAGGCTAATTGTTTTGGGAGTGGGCTGCAGGGTCCTTCTTCCTAGTCTGTCTTGGCCTGGAAGCTCGGCTGAAACCTGTCCACCATGAGTGGCCTCCTGGTATCTGAAATACTAGTGGCCCAACTTTCAGCATCACAACAATGCGCAGACCTCCACAGCATGACAAGCTGACTGGAGGAGCCTCAAGGGTAAGAGAGGTTTCCCAAAAATTAAAAATGATACTACCATACCACCCAGTAGATCCACTACTGAGTATATAAGCAATCGAAATGAAGTTGGTATGGAGAAAGAATATCTGCATTCCCACATTATTCTCAGTAACCAAGATACGGAATCAGCTAGTTGTCCATTGTTGGATGAATGAAATGTGGTATATTACACAATGGAATGTCATTCATCTTTTAAAAAGAAGAAACTCCCGTAACTTGAGATAACATGAATACACCTGGAGGACGTTAAGTGAAATAAATCAAGCACTAAAGCCAATTAGCACACATCACCTCTATGTGGAATCTAAAATAATGGAAGTGGAGGGTAGAATAATAGTTACCAAGGACTAGGTATGGAGTTGAAAAATAAATAGATACATCCTCTGCAAAAGTAATTCTTTCTTGGGGTCTGCTTCTCAGAGAACTTAAATTAACAAAAATGCACGATACTATCAGGAATTCACACAAGAGAACTGAAAGCATAAAGTCTGAAAACATAAGAACTGAAAAATTCTCTGCATAAAAAAGTTCATAAGCTGTCAAACTTATACAAAGTGACTTTAAAATACACCACAAAGTTTTAGTTATCAAAACAGCATGGAATTGACATAAAGACAGATACAGAAAGAAGTGAAACAGAAAATCTAAAAGGAAACCCAC
This sequence comes from Pedetes capensis, assembly GCA_007922755.1. Classification (NCBI taxonomy): domain Eukaryota; kingdom Metazoa; phylum Chordata; class Mammalia; order Rodentia; family Pedetidae; genus Pedetes; species Pedetes capensis. The sequence goes on along the minus strand of VMDO01016898.1, from coordinate 39,471 downwards.
GTGTCTACAGCCCATTGAATTTTTACAAAGAAGCTAAAACCATGCATTCAAGAAATAATAATCTTTTCACAAATGAAAAGTTGGATATTACCTCTCAAAATCTACAAAAGGCTGCTCAAAATGGATTGAAGACTTAATTATATGGCCAACATCATCATCATGACCCCTCTGTTAGAGTCAGGGCTCTGGGAACTCAGGTAATAAGTGAAGTCTTCACTTGATCCATCTTACAGAGTCACAGGATCCACTGACTCAGTGGTCATTTCCAAATGGGTCATTTATTATTGAGTCCTTATATTGTAGGGTTGTTATTAGGTGCTACGGAGTTGGACCTGACTCATCACCATCCTATAAACAACAGAACTAAACAGAACCCAACCCTGTGCCATGCACATGATCTTTTTATATTTGAGCCCACTGTTGCAGTCACTATGGTTTTTTTTTTCTCATTTTGAGTTGTGCCACATCAGCCAAAGGAGGTCCCAGAGCTTTTACTCCATTCCCATCATTAAGGTCAACTCTACTTTGAGGATACAATTCTTTCCCAGTTGTTCCTTGGATGCCTTCCAGCCTGGAGGGTTTATTTTCCAAGACTATATTTGACAGTACATCTCTTCCATTCATAGGGTTTTCAATGGCTAATTGTTTTGAGAGTAGGCTGCCAAATCCTTCTTCCTAGTCTGTCTTAATCCAGAAGCTCAGCTGAAACTTGTCCACCATGGATGGCCCTGCTGGTATCTGAAATACCAGTGGTATATCTTTCAGCATCACAGCAATGCACAAGCCCCCACAACATGACAAGCTGAAAGACACATGGAGAAGCCCCAAGGGCAATAGATACTATATTGACCCTTGGAATTCCTCCTATCCATGTTAAAAATGTAGTAAACCACAGTATTATCATGTCTCACATACTGAGAGGATGAAGAGGAGCCAGAGTGGCAGATACTAAGGTCTTTTCTAAAGATCTGAAGAATTCAAGCTGTGATGATTACATATAATTTCAAATTTTCCATGCTGGCCCCTATACCCACCAGATGGGTTCTGAAAAAACACTACAGACTACAAAAAAATCCTAATCAATGAGTAGATTAACCTGCAGCTGTCATACTATGAGAATTATTGGTATGTAGGCATTTTATATTTGGGCATTAATTTAGGAAACACATTCTCTTTGTCTCAAAGTAAAATAGAGGATTAGCAATAGATCATATTCACGTGAAATAGATAACAATATGCTTTCACAGTTTTGCTTTAAGGCTATATTCACATTCCTGCTCTATGTCATCACATGATGCAAATGTGTTTGAAATAATTTGCCATCCTTCAAAATGTCACATTGATCCATTATATCAATATCACATCCAGGATGAGGATGTGGTGATAAGGATTCTGGAGGTCTTGAAAGCATGTTGGGAGGTCTGCCTATGGAGTTTTAAAGATCTGACACTTCAGTGACTTCTTAAGGGTCTAGTGATAAAGGCCACTCCTGAAGCAATACTGAAGCAATCAGCCATTGAAAACCCCATGAGAGTCACTCTGAGTCGGACCCAACTCAACAGCACCTAACAACAACTACAACAGTAATTAAAGATGTTACAGGATATCTTCATCAAGGTAAATGTCAAATTACTATTTCCTAAATTGCATACCACAAAAATGAAGTTCCACACCACCAGGATCTTTAGGAACACTGCTCTGTCCCATACTCCAGGTGACATAAATGGCAGCCAGATTTGAGTGAGGCCCATGGGTGTGTGTGTGGGGAATTTCCAGCAAGTTAACACTCTGATACAGTCAGCCCTACAGCATAAACCATAAGGTACAGAGTCCTAACATTTTGAAGGTTTCATGTAAAGGACACAGATTGGAAAAGATGAGAGGGTCTGAGGGGGGCTCACAGCATAGATCCCTGTGGCTCTGGAGCAAAGCCACAATATGTGCTTTGAGCAATGGCTCACCTTTTGATTACCAGCTCTCGGCAAGCTACCTGGTCCCTGCAGAAAAGGAGGACGATTAGTGGGATCCAAGTGATAATGTATTCAGGACCACCCATTCTAATTTTTGTCCTGTGATATTCACTAATTGAAAATGTTTTATGTGCCCAGAAGCCATCACTAATTGGATGGGAATTGCACATGCAGATGTGATGCCAGAGGGCATACGCAAGCTGCATGAACAGGGATTCCAATTCCTCATGGTCCAGTATGGTAAGGCCATCACCACTTGCATAGCTTTCCTGTAAGAGGGCTAATATAAAAGAAAAGAGTCAAGATTCATTTCTGTATAGATCAATTCATTAGGTAGATGCCTGCCCTGGACTGTGCTGTATTATATCCATACTTGGCCTTGGAATTTTAAAATCAGTGCAGAGGGGATACAGCACAAGTTTCTTGCAAATGTAAGCTAAGATTTACAATAGGCACTTTGAACACCCTGTGTCCAGGGTCCCTCAGGCAAGAAGAGAAACCAACTATGAATGGACATCAACAGGAAGCCTAGCCTGAGATGGGTACAACAGCCAGTGGTTAGCAGAGTGTGTGGCACATGCCTGTAATCCCAGAGACTAGAGAGGCAAAGGCAGAAGGATCACAAGCTCAAGGCCAGCCTGTGGAACTTAGCGGGACTCTGTCTCAAAGAATAAGAAAAGGGGCTGGAGGTGCAGATCAGTGTTACAGCACTTGCAAAGTATGAGTGAGGCCCTGGGTTCAGCCCCTCGGTACTGAAAGATATAATAATAAAGTAAAATAAAATAAAATAAAATAAAATATGAAAATATGAAAATAACCAATGGCTTAGACTTCTCCAGGAATGAGGGTTAGAGTCACTCTACCAAGTCATCACTGAGCAGTAAGGTGAGAGCTTTAAAACAAGGAGGATTTATAATAGCTATGGAAGAAGAATTTAATAAATATAAATTGCAGCTCCAAACCAATTTCAGGACCTGTCCAGAGCTGCACTGTGTCTTACTAAGCTGCAGTTGGATTCTCCCCTCATGAAGGGAGGCCCACTGACACGTAGGAAGAGTTTCACCCCAAACATGAAGGCTGAGATCCAACGGCACCAGGAGTGGTGTCACAGTGGGTGTACACTGCTCACAGAACCCTTCAATACTCCTCTCTGCTCAGAGCAGTCCCAGGCAATGAAAGACTAGAATAACAGTGCACAGCATCCAAGTCCACCCATGTGGCACTCCTCTAACAGGCCATCTCTGCTCTGAGTCTCCCTGGTGAGCTGGTGGATTATTATTAAGTCTGTATTTCAATTTGATGGCCTCTTTTTCTTAATCTTGGGATTGTTTTCTTTTTCTGTCATCAATGTCACTCTCCAACAACCTTTTTACAGTCCTGTTTTCATTTTCCTATCTCCTCCGTAGAAATACCAAATAGTAAACATATATATATGTGTTCATAAAGATCTCCTAAGACACAAATTGTTAACTTCCTCCTCCCTGTGACTCCTCTTCCTCACTTATACTTTAGATTACATCAAATGTACAACCATCTGCTCTCATCTGCTCTTTTTTCAAAAGCCTTTGTGGGACAAATGAAAACAAATGAAAGACTGGGACAATGCATTTACAATCCATATATCTGATAAAGAATTAGTACCACTCCTAACAACAACAACAACAGCAATAACAACAACAATAAGAAGCTATGGTCAGGTAATTCATGATGATAATTCCCTATGTCACAAAATCATATATATAGGGACATGGGAAATTTTTGTGGTGATAGACACATTCTTTTTCATAGTTAAGGTGGTGCTTGTATGGATGTATATATTTATTAATATTCATCAAATTATATGCTTAAGATCTGTTCATTTTTATATGCAATTTACTTTACTGTCTCCATACTAAAAATTAAAAGAGAAGCTGGAAAATTGCTTCTGTTGCATAAAATTAAATTATCAGAAAAGATGAAGAAAAAGAAGGAAAAGTAACGATTTATTATAAAGAAGGAAAAAGTGAAAACAAATTGTCTTGATGGAAAGCAGTGAGAAATATGAAGTAAGAATGACATTATAATGAATTTGAAAAGGATATTGAAAAAGAGAAATGAAAAGTGTAAAGCTTATAGCAACAGATAAATAAAACTTTCAAGATCAAGGTTAGAATAGATATTGATTTTATTTTATCTGAAGAGAAGATCATGAATGGTAGGGGAAAATTAATGTCCCATAGATTGACCACTTCATTCCACTCATTGATCACAGAATATATATTATTCTTGTTTCTGAGACTTTTAAGAACCTGTTGCCCTTCTATTTCTCACATATTCTGCCTCATAAAGCACAAATACAAATGTGTTATGGTGTAATTGAAACTATGGTTCTATAAAAGACTCCTAATACAAAAAGAGAAACATTTTCAAATCTTTAACCCTTATATAGATCTTAAATATATTAAGTAGAAGCAAGTAGCACCTTCAATAGAAATGTGGAATAAAAAGGCACTTGTGTTTATAAGAAAATTTACCTGCAAAAGTAAATTTCTATTAGGGAGTTTACATGTGCTTTTTCAATCTTTTTGATCATAGTAGTTTCTTGGTAGGAAAACTCTCCCTACTGAACACTTCATTGTGGCTAGAATCAGCTTCTATTGGCTAATAAGACCAGATTACAAACATTCGGGCATTTTATGAGCTGGTTAATAGCTTAAAGTTTACCACAGCAGAGTATGTATTGTTGTTACGTGCCATCAAGTTGGGTTCGACTTACGTGACCCTATGTACAACAGAATAAAGCAGTACCCAACACTGTAAATACCCAGCACTAATGTCAGTGCTTCTCTGCTATCCATAGCGTTTCTGATGGCTGATTGACACTACTAGAATCAGCAAACATTACAAAATAAGATTTTATCTTTCTCTTTCTAGACAGCCAGTTTACCAACACAGCATGGTGTTTGTTCTTGTTCTTTATAACAAATTAATTTTCTTAAATCATATGCATATTCCCCACTGAATTGCTCTCCAAGAGAGAGTCAACCTGTATCACTTTATTTTGCACCTTATTTTTGAAAGCCAGAGCCACCAGAAATATCCTATGAATGAACAATACACTTATCATTGTACTAGTGAAGATATAAAGGTGCATAGGTTATCTGATTTAGCAAAGTTCACATAGCAAAGTCATAATGGTGCCATAAAACAAGATTATCTTACTGCAAAACTCTACTCTGCCCTTCGACTGATCTACACATGCAGGTAGGTAGTTATTGTTGTTGTTAGGTGTCATCCAGTCAAGTCCAACTGATAGCGACCCTATGTACAACAGAATGAAACACTCCCCAACACTGTGTTATGCCCAGCACTATATCAGTGCCTCTCTGCTAATCACAGGATTTTCAAAGGCTGATTATTTCAGGAATGGGATGCCAGGTCCTTCTTTCAAGCCTACAAGCACCCAATATTCCCTGGCCTTAACCTGCATAGTTTCTGAGATCCAATAAAATTGGATCCTGGGGTCGAACAGCTGGAGACAGATAGGTAATACTCAACAACTAATTTAAACAAAGAAACCAAAGAATCAAGTTTACCTTCTGATAAAGGCATTTGGGACAAATAATATGCCCAGTGATTTCATATGAATCTAGATGACATAGCAATGTTATTTTTATCATGCACTTAAGACCATTTTATATACCAGGTCACAGTTATAGTATGTGCTCATATATATTATCAAATTATACTGAAATTTTACATTTAAATAGTATAATGCCTAAAAATTTTGCTCTGGCTTCCACCTGGATTTGAACCTCACCTGTAACAACTTCCTGGTTTACTAGCCATCTAATTATGAAAAATTCATTCATTCCATTTCTTTAAACTTCAGTTTCCTTTTCTCAAAATCCCTAAAAATAAGAAAATTTCCTGTGTTTCATGGAAGCTAAGAAGACTCAGTCAAACCAAAGGAAGGGTCATGTCAAGTTAAACTTTTTGAACCATGAGTTTGTTGGTGTTGCTTACAGGGGTATGGGCAACTCAGAGGCTGTATTTACACAAAGATCCCCCAATAGGAAGAGTCTCTCAGTGTTCTTGTCAAGATGTCCCACCAGAAGCTGCTCTACTGAGGAGTTTCACCCCCAGCCAAGTCTTTACCTCTTATATAAAAGCAGCTGGGAGAGAAGGGCATGGTGATTCGCACTTCAGAAGATGGTCTCCTAAGGGTCTTGTGGAGCATCTTGTGACGTTCTTATGACCCTCTTGTACCCCCCCTCCAAAAGGGAATGTTAATTGCTCCATTACCGTTACTCTAGACCTAACTCTTCCAGCTATACAGTATAGATCTGCACATTTCCTTGCCATGAGTGTGTGGCCAAGGTCCCTGACATCATCCCAGATGTTCTGGATGAAGATGGCCATCATCATATCCAGCCCAGAGGAACCAGCTCCACTGCACAAGGGACACTTAATCTTGAATGACATGAGTAAATGAATAGTAAGAGTTACAAAAATAGTAAATGAAATTTCCTTTGAAAAATAACATGCTTTGCTGGGAGCGGTGGCACACACCTGGGATCGCAAGTTGGAGACCAGAGGCAGTCTGTGTAACTTAGCGAGACCCCGTCTCAAAAAGTAAAGAATGGGCTGAGGGTGCACCTCAGTGGTCCAGCACTTGCAGAGCATGCAAGCGTGAGGCCCTGGGTCCAACACCCAGTACCGCAAAATAAATAAATAAATAAATAAATAGAAAGAAAATAACATGCATCCATATAACTGGAAACAAAACTAACTTATTTCCTAAATAAGCAATAAAGTGAATAATCTAAGAATTAACTCAAAATATTGCCATCTACTAAAGGAGAGATGAATTTGGAAGGTGTTTTGGTTTAATTTAGCATGACTAAAGAACTATCAAAAACACTTTTTCGGTAAAAACTGATGTTAGAAGACAGAATATCTAATTGCAGTTGATACAAAGAGGAAGCAGAGGACAGGAATTAGTGGGTACGCCTTTAGTATTTTCTCTTATGTGAAATCTACTGAACTCAAATAGCTTATAGAGAGGTGTATCTACAATTGTGCATCAGGGGAAACAGACCTTGAGATCATCACTTTTCACTAATTCTGTCATCAGTAAGTAGCCTGTGATGGTTTATCTGCCCCCCAATATATGTCATTGTGGGAAGTCCAGATAGTGGCTGTCTATACAAGAATAGTATTTATCATAAATTAAAGATTGGTCACATCACTTCATTCAGCATCATGAATATGAATAATTCCTGATTGAGTATGTTGTTGTTGTTGTTGTTAGGTGTCCTCAAGTCAGTGTCCGACTCATAGAGACCCTATGTACAACAGGCAAAACACTATTGTCAGTGGTTCTCTGCTATTCATGGGGTTTTCAATGGTGAATTGATTTTGGGGAGTGAATTTCCGGGTCATTCTCCCAAGCCTACAGCACCTGGTGTTCCCAGGCGATCTCTCATTCAAGTACTAACCAGGCCTGGCCCTGCTTACCTTCCGAGATGTGACAGGATCAGATGCCACAGTGCTATGGCTGCTGGCTGACTGAGTATACACCATCAAAATAATAAACTTCTACCCCTGTAAAATAGTACAGTAACAGGTCTTCAGGATGGAGCTTGCACCCTGATTAAATGCCCTTGTCCTAGGGACTCTATAGACTTCCTCCTACAAAAGTTGCACTTTGCAAATGCACAAAAACTTAGAAATGCGAAAGATTTAGCTAATGACCATCTCCTTTAGTTCCCTGCAAAAAGTACAAAAATAATAATAACAATAATAATGCTAATGATGATGCCAGTCATACTATCGTAAATTTACACATGAAGAAGCTGAAGGCCACAAGAAGACAATGAATTGATCAAAGTAACAGCACATCATAGAACTCAAAGTTTAACCTGAAACAGGGCCTTTTCTACCTTGAGTAAAAGCTTAGTCCACAGCACATCCTACCTCTCTAGATATTAATTAAGCACTGAGATAAAGTAATGGATCTTCAGCCTGGTGTGGTGGTGCACACGTGCAATCCCAGGACTTGAGAGGCAGAGGCAAGAGGATCATGAGTTTGAGAACACCCTGATCTACACAATGAGAACTTACATCAAGTAAAAGGAAAAAGATAATAATTTCCAACTCCTAATGATGTGTTTTTGGCATGCAGCTGTAGCACTGTGTCATCGGATCCTTTCAGATCTCCAAAGCTAAGCGGGGTCAGGCCTGGTTAGTACTTGGATGGGAGACCGCCAGGGAACACCAGGTGGTGTAAGCTTGGGAAACAGACCCAGCAACCCACTCCTAAAAATCAATCTGCCATTGAAAACCCTATGAGCAGCAGAGAAGCACTGACAATAGTGTTTCTCCTGTTCTACGCAGGATTGCTATGAGTCGGATACCGACTCGACGGCACCTAACAACAACAACAACAACAACAACAATGATGATGTTTTTGGGCTGGGGTTTAGCTCAGTTTGTAGAGTGCCGCTTTGCAGTCTCTGAGGTCCCAAGTTCGATTCCCAGCACCACAAGAATGGGAGAAGGATGTGACAATCCACCCCTGAGGCAATCCTGAAACAGCCATTGAAAACGAGGGTCTCTATGAGTTGGACAGGACTCGATGGCACCTAACAACAACAACAACAATGATGTTTTTGGATGAGAGACCTAGAAGAATATATGAGTTAATGTTCACATTTCCAAAGGACTTTGAAATATCTTGTAGTTAAAAAATTATAATAAAATAAAATAAACATTTCTTTTTCTCCTCTTGATTAGCGTATTTTATTTTTGTATTTCCTCTTGTATATGTAAAACACTTAACATCAGGAAGAGTTAACGCTTAGCAACTTGGTTGTTTACAATTTCAAGAATGTTTGCTTAGTTTCATTGTATCACTTAATTAATATAATTAATTATTTCTAAATTGAGCCTTCCTAGAACTAGGGAAACAAATAAAAAGATATTTGTTTGTTAAAGCTTATACTATAAAGAGAGTACATTAAAGGAATATTTTCAGACTAAATTAGATAATGCTGGTGTTTATTTATTGGTTCATTTTTTAAATAATGGCCAGTTATATTTTCTTGTATATATAAATACATTCATATAAAAAATGGAATAAAAGCAATCCACTAAAACTCCCCAAGTACAAATTCATTTATTCAATGTCAAACGTAGTTTTTCATTCAGTTATTTTCTTTCAGAGTAACTTAATAGTAACTTAAATTTCAGAGTAACTTAAGTAATTATAGTCACAAAAGCATTTTTAAAAGATAATTTAAAATTAATTATTTCTGTATATCTATTAAATCTTCATACTATTTTTTTCTATTCCTGGAGTTTGACCCCAGGGACTTGCACATACTTTGCAATCACTCTCCCACTGAGTTGCACCCCCCAGTCACCTTTGTAAAATTTTTTACCTTCAGATAGGGTCTCATTATGTTATGCAGAATGCCTCTGGCTTGTGGCGTGAAACTTTTGAACCACTTGGCTCAATTTCCTGAGTTGCTGTGATTACAGGTGTGTGCCACCATAGTCAGATAAATACTATACTTTCAGCAAAATATTTTGGTTGAAACTTAGAATAATCCTTAAGAAAGTGGGTTTAACTCCATGCCAAGAGTAGCAAATAAGAGGAAGAAAAAGCAACCTGAACCCTCACAATAACTGTATAATAAAGATGAATGCTGATCACTCTTGACTAATTTCCAGGTGATATTTGGACAGGCAAGGAGCCTCCATGAGACTTTGTACTCAATTGTCATAGAAACAAAATGATAATCACATAATTCTAAATTGTAGCGACATATTTAAGAAGTTTCAGAATAGCAAGATGCAGTGGCACGTGCCTGTTGTCCTAGAGACTTGGGAGGCAGAGGCAAGAGACAGCTGGTGCAACTTAGAGAGACTCTGTCTCAATATAAAAAATATAAAAGGGGTTGGGGGTGTAGCTCATGGGTAGAGGACTTGCAAAGTACATGCAAGCCCCTGGGTTCAACATTCCCAGCACTGCAAAAACAAAAACAAAAAAAAAAAAAAAAGAAAGAAAGAAAAGAAAAAAAGAAAGAAAGAAAAAACAGAAAAATGAAAAAGAGAAAAAGTAATTTCAGAATAAGTACCTTTTAGATATTCTATTAAACTAAACATATATGCATACGGAACTCTTCCACCTGTCTGTCACCTTGTGCTGTGGGGTACTGTATTTTGCTGCGATACTGAAAGTTATGCCACCAGTATTTCAGACACCAACAGAGCCACTCATGGTTTCAGCTGAGCTTCCAGACTGAGACAGACTAGGGAGAAGCACCCAGCAACCCACTCTCAAAACAATTAGCCATTGACGTCCTATGGATAATAGAGAAGCACTGTCAAATATAATGCTGAAAATTCAGCATCCCCTGCCTACAGGCTGGAAGACATTTAAAAGTCTATGGAGGAACAGTTGCCTCCCCAAAGTAAAATCAACGTTAATGATGGGAACAGAGTAAAGTCCCTGGAACCTCCTTTTGCTGATATGCAATGGCTCAAGCTGAGGAGAAACACAGTGGCTGCAACAATGGGCTCAGACATAAAAAGATCCTGTGCATGACACGCTGTTGGGGAGTGTCTTGTTCTGTTGTACCTAGGTTCACTATGAGTTGGACCCAACTCAACAGTACATAAGAACAACACATACAGAATGAGATCCAGAAACATAAAACAATAGAACTGTAACAACTTTAAATTTAAAGTGATTTTATAATATTCCCTACCTACAAAATGAAAATAGAAATAGAAACTCACCTCAAGGCATTTGAGGATTAAAGGGAAATGCAAATATGAACATGCCTAACACTGTACCCATGGCAATTATTAATTTGTTCATAAACACACTATGTTCATGTCAAGGAACACACCAATGAGTAAATCTGATCCTTATTTTCAACAAACATCCAATAATATCCTATTTTCTCTTTCCAGGCACTATTCTTTCTTTCTTTCATAAAAAACCATTTACCATCTCTCATGGCTCATGTACCAGTACAAGCTAATGATTCCCAAATCTATACTTCACCCTCATTATTGATTTGGACTCCAAAATCAATATGCCCCATTTTTATTTCTTAAACCTCTACCTTCCTCTACCTTACATCCCTGGGCACCAGATGTTACTTACTTTGAAACCTTTCAATGAACACTTTTCTCATTTGCCTTTATTTCTGTTATACCAGGGGCCATATCAACAACGGTTCAGTTTTCAAGCAAGACCCTTCAGTTATTCTCAAGTCCCTTATATTTTTAATGTTAATTAAGTTGAAAACCCTATGAGGGTCGCTATGAGTCAGATAACGACTCGACGGCACCTAACAACAACACAACAACAAAGTTATATACAAGTATCCTTCAAGCTGCCTCAGATCTCCCTTTTTACTCTTGTTATTTTTATTGCTGTAGTTTTATAGTCTTTTCATTTTTTACCAGGATTATTGACACAGCCAACTAATTTACATCCCCAAGTTTTCTCACTACAGTCTTGTAGACCAGGTTCAAGGATAAAAGGAATTTACCTGTTCACTCACCTGTGAGGTGTAGGTGAGGAAAGTATTTCAGGAATGGATAAACCCAAATGAGGATATAGATCTCTGCTTTCAGGCAGGCAACTTGAGATCCAACCACTTGCTGGGCTAGCTTCTGATGGTCCCAAATTTGCAGCTTCACTGAAAAGAGAGCTTCCTTCTCTTGGTAGTTATATAATAATGTGTTGGGGCTTGGCTCATGCCCAGCAGAGGTCAGAGCCTTGCCGAGACACCACGTGGGTATCGGGGACCCACTGAACTCGGTTTGGTGTAATGGCCAGTGCCACCAATGAAGGACCTCGGGAGACTTTCAACAGGGAAAACAGGAAAGGAAGGTTTATTGGGTGCTCCCCAAGTCGGGCGCAACAAGCAAGCAACCCCTAAGCAAAAGCTGTAAGTGCCGGCTCTAAGCCTGCAGCATTCCATGAGTGCTGGAACAGCTCAGCCTTAGAGGCACAGCTACAGCAGCTGTGCTCCGTTGGGCTGGAGGTCAGTTGGCCTTGACTCTCGAAGTTCGCCTTCTCTACCTCCCTCCTTCCCAGGGATGGGAGGAATTGGGAGGCTCTTCGTGGCTTCATTGTAGCCTTCGGTGCTTTGGGGCCCCTGATCTTGACTGCGTCAGCTTGCTTAAAGAGTCCACTGGAGTAGGGAGAGCTGGTAGAGGTGATGGGGTTCTGTTGGCAGTTAAAGGACGGTCAGAAGTGGTGGAGGAGGAGAAGTAGTAGGGGGTTCAAGGGATTCCAGGAGCCCTGCTTATATAGGGTCCCGGAGGGGCACGTGACTGGGATTAGCCAATCAGGGCACACACCTGATAGTTACTACAGATAAACTGACGTAATTGCCAGGTAGGGACAGTTATCTAACGAAAATGCCAAGGATAGCCAATCAGGATTAAGGCAGTTAAGGCAAGCCAGGCTGGTCAGGCACCATCTTTGCTCACTCGATGGGAGGGACAGGTGTGAGTGAGTAAGATGTGGCCCTGGGGTCCCTCAGGCTATTATGAGGGACCCTAGTTATGGGGTAGATTTTAAAAATCCCCAACATCAACCCAAAAAAGGACTTGAATTGTCCTCTGTTTGGTCACTGAGTCTGGTGGGTGGTTGTCATTGTTAGGTGCCATCCAGTTGTGTCTGACTCATTGTTGTTGTTGTTGTTAGGTGCCATGGAGTCGGTATCCGAATCATAGCAACCCTCATAGGGTTTTCAATGGCTGAGTGCTTCAGGATTGCCTCAGAAGTGGATTGCCAGGCCCTTCTCCCATTTTTGCGGTGCTGGGAATTGAACTTGGGGCCTCAGAGACTGCAGTGCAGCCCTCTACCCACTAAGCTAAATCCCAGCCTCGTCTGACTCATAGCGACCCTCATATGGTTTTCAATGTCTGATTTTTTTTTGGAATTCCTTTGGGAGTGGATTGCCAAGTCCTTCTCCTATTTCTGCAGTCCTGGGAATTGAAACGAGGGCCTCAAAGAGTGTGGAGCAGCACTCTATCAACTGAGCTAAATTAAAAATCCCAACCTGAGTAGATACTCAGCCCTCTGGAAAAGAAAAGGTTTGTGTTATGACCAACAGTTCCATCAGAATTAGAGCTTCCAGTCAAAGGATGCTGAACAAAAATAAATAAGTGATTTACCTACTTCAGAAGTCAATATTGTTTTCTTTGTGGATAATTTTAATGGACTATTTTGGTTTATAAGACTTCAGTTTTCCTCTTGTGCTTAGGAAATTAAAGGACAAACATTTGTCTGACACAAAACTTAGAAAATTGGATGTAATTTTTCCTTTAATTATATTTTATTCAGTACTAGCAGGTTTAAGCCCAGGGCGTACACATGCTTTTGCAGATGCTCTATCACTGAGCCTCACCCCCAGCCCATGTTTTACTTTTCATTTTGAGACAGAGTCTTGCTAAGTGACACAAGATGCCTCTGGCCTCAAACTTGTGATCCTCTTGCCTCCTAAGTCGCTGGGATTACAGGCTCCCCACTCCCAAGTCTTTTCTGTATGTACCTTTCTGCTTCGGTACTTTCCTCATCCCTGACAACGAGGGGGAAAAATACACACACACACACACACACACACACACACACTGCCCACATAAAACCATGACACGATACACTTCTTGCCATGCCAGCTTCCTCCTTCCTGATTCTTGCCTAGAATACCTGCTCCTTCTTCATCCCATTTCTGTCACTCCTCATTATCAGGATCCAAAGGAAATATTACTGTTTTTGAATAAGTTTAGGGAAAGTAAATAATTCCCTCATTCACATTTGCATAAATTTGGTCAGAATGCCCCTAGCAGTACTGTTTGTTTAGTTAATAGGCAAGATCTATACATAAGAGTACAGTCTAAAATGCTTTGACATCAATGTAACTCATATCTCTACTATGTGTGATGCTGAGGGAGTTATTTACCACTGGAGCCTCACTTCGCTTATCTATAAAATGTAGCTTATTATAATCATAGTAATACCTGTCTTTCAAAGTGAATTAATGCAAGTAACTAGGATACATTCTTTTTTGGCTCCATTTCTTTGGATTTCCTCTGATGTCACTAGCAATGCTTTCTCCAGTTTCCTTTGCCAGCTACTCTGTCTTTGATTCAATCTTTAAATTCTTTGAAATCCTCAGAGTTTGGTCCTAAATTTTCCTTGTCCTATGTACATTTGTTCAGCACAAGAGCTTGCTTGATCTCGCATTATTAAAGGGCAATATATGATGATAACATGCAAATTTTTATCACCAACCATTACCTTTTCCCTGACCTTCAAATGTGTGTATCCTAGTGGATTTTAGACATACACATCAAAGTCAACAATTCCTAAGCAAAATTCTTCTTTACTCTCTCTTTTCCTCACTTGTCACATCCAACCCCTCATAAGTCCGTTAAACATCAAATGAAAGCTAGCACCACCATGAGACTGGCAGGACAAAGAAAATGGCAGAAGCACCATTTGAGGTCATTTGAGGAATGCAAAACCATTTTGAAATGGTATTTGAAATTTGAAAACATTGTGGAAGTATAACAACAACGGAGAAGTGAAAATCAATCGTTCCTAACAATTGCACGTTTGTGGTAAGTTTGAGATGGATGATACTGTATGATGTGCCCAAGGGACGATCTGGGAGACCTCACTCCACAACAACTTAGACTGAGAGAGAAGTAATAGGGCACTTTTTGTTTGTTGATTTTCATCGAACCCAAGGCCTCACACTTGTTAGGCAAGTGTTCTACCCATGTGCTGCACTTCTACCCCATTTTCATTTTTCATTTTGAAATAGGGTCTCATTAAATTGTGCAGGCTATGACCTCAAATGTGCATTCCTCCTGCCTCAGTCTCCAGAGGCCCTGGGGTTACAGGCATAAGCCACAGAGCCTGGCTTGATGTTGTTGTTGTTGTTGTTGTTGTTGTTGTTGTTAGGTGCCATCTAGTCGGTGTCTGACTCATACTGACCCTATGTACAACAAGTGAAACACTATTGTCATGCTTCTATGCTATTCATAGAGTTTTTAATGGCTGATCATTATTTTGGTAGTGGCCTGCTAGGTCCTTCTCCCAAGCCTATAGCACCTTGTGTTCCCAGGTGGTCTCCCATCCAAGTACTAACTAGGCCTGACCCTGTTTACCTTCCAATATCTGATGGGATCAGATACCACAGGGGTACAGTTGCAAGCCTTGCTTTAATAGGCTACCTTAAAAGGCACATATACCATATTATTATATAGGACCTCTGCTGAACATATTACATGAATTATGCTGCCTGGTTCTCACAATGACCATGTGAGATAAGTTGTATTTCCCTTTTGATAGATTATGAAACTGAACTTGAGTAAGATTTGGGGTGTTTGATTAGTTTATAGAATTAGTAAGTGATACAACCAAGTCTTTCAGACTTCAGAATTAATTTTCAAGCCCAGCATGGTGGCACACACCTGTAATCTCAGCAACTGGGAAGGTGGAGGAAGGAGGATAGCAGGTTTGAGGCCAGAGGCAGCCTGTGTAATTTAGCAAGACAGTGCCTCAAGTTTAGAAATTGTAGAAAGGGGGTGGCTAGGGGTGCGGCTCAGTGGTAGATCACTTGCAAAGTATGCACAAGGCCCTGGGCTCAACCTCCTGGTATTACAAAAGAAACTTAGAAAACTACCTTCTCTTTACTTACCATGATGAAATTTCAGCATCTGCATCCTGTGAGTCTCTTTGGAAGCCTGGTGCATATCTTAGTGTAGACTCCTAATAAACCTCTATGAAAAGCAGTGCCCTTAGGCAGCCATGAAAACATAGGTGTTGAAAGAAACCTTCTGGGATTAAAGTTGTAGAGGTTGTTGTATGTAGGAAATAAAGTTGTTTCATGAGATTGATCATTATTCCAGTCAATGCAAGTGCTAAAGCTTTTTACAGGCACTCAGAGATTATTATCAAATGTATTTTTACACCGTTGAGATAATTCTACCTCATATCAAAGTTTTTCTTGTTCCACATTGCCCTGCTTCCATTTTTCATGTTCCAGTTATTGAAATTGTCCTTATGAATTCAAGATAATTCTAATTTATCTGATTAAGAAATTCGTGGGCTTCTTCTCTACTGCCAAGTTCCTAAATCTTAGTCACTCCAATTCATTTTCTCTGGACTGTGTTCAATTGTCCAATGTAATTAGGGTATTTTCAAACTCACTTCAACTCTGATACACTGTCCCTCTGATTATGATTAACTTGTTGTTGTTGTTCTTAGGTGTCATTAAGTCAGGTCCGTGTGACTTAGAGTGACTGTTTGTACAAAGAATGAAACACTCCCTGATTCTGTGCCAGGCATATGATCTTTATGTTTAAGCCCATTGTTGCAGTGACTGTGTCAATCTATCTAGTTGAGGGTCTTCCTGTTTTTTCCATTGACCTTCCACTCTTCCAAACATTTCTTTCTTCAAGGATTGGTCTCTTGTGATGACATATCCAAAATATGTAAGAAGCAGTCTTGCCATCCTTATTTCTAAGGAGCAGCTTGGTTGCACTTCTTCTAGGATGGATCTGTTGGTTTTTTTGGCAGTTCATGGTATATTCATTATTTGTCTACAGCACCATGATTCAAAAGGATCGATTCCTCTCCTGTCTCCCTTATTCAGTGTCCATCTTTCACAAGAATATGATACAACTGAAAATACCATGGTTGAGTCAGGCACAGCTTTGTCTTCAATGCGACATTTTTACCTTTCAACCTTTTCAAGAGGTCTTTTGTAACAGCGTTTCTCAATGCAAAGTGTCTTGATTTCTTGGCTGTGGTTTCCATGAGTGTTGATTGTAGAGCCAAATAAAGCAAAATCTTAGACAACCTCAATATTTTCTCCATATATGAGATCTTTTAACATGAGAATTTAAATATCAAAGATTTCTTTTCACTTATTATAAGGATTTGCAAAAAGAATAATGAGGCTGACACAAATTCCACACTGTAGACCTTCTAAAAAATTTTACAGATTTTTTGAAACTCTTGATATTCATGCTCTGTAAGTTTTTTATCTCAAAAATCAATATTCATCTGTTTAATAGGCAATGTGATGAATATTGGAATAACTTCTACTTAAATGAGGAAATATTTTAATTGTCTTTTATGCCAGAAATTTCAGATATTCTGATGGCTATTTTAATATGTGTACTGTAATTGCTGCTATATATGGCATAATTGCACTGTTATAATAAAAGAATTGTTAATATTTCTGTTGATGGGAATTTTCATGCATAGTTAAGAAAAGGCAATTTATATCTGAGATCTCTAAATGAAAATGCAAAGCTTATTTAAACATTAAAATTGAGCAATGAGGAGTTATAGGGGCATGTGTTAAGGAATAAGTGTTTCTTAATTTAATGCTAAGAGAATAAACTTCTCTCCTAGCTCAGCTTTGGAAAGTTTCAACTTTTGAGGTCTCAGAATGCCGCTGAGTTTCAGTTTGCACATGTGGAAATAATTCCATTTACTGTTGTGTTCATGAGGACTTAATCAGTGTCTTTCTCCATCTCCCCTGTTTCTCCTCCTCTCAAGTTTTTTACCCATATAACAACCACATTTTTTCATGTTTCCTAAAATTTTTTCATATATCTTCATGTTTAAAAATACTGGCATAAAATAACATAAATTCTGCGATTTTAACCATTTTTAAGCGTAGGATTCAATATCATTGATTGCATTCACAATGTTGTATAGCTACAGTACTGTTTCCATTTTATGTATGTACGTATGTATATATGTATTTGCACTGCTAGGGATTGAACCCAGGGACTTGCACCTGCTACGTCGGCACTCTACCACTGAGCTCCATCCCCAGCCACTACTATCTGTTTCTACAACCTCTTAAAAACATAAATCAGGACATTTTATACTCTCCTTGATACCTTTCAATGTATTTCTGTTGTTGTTGCTGCTGCTAGTATACTTAAAATGCAATTGAATCCAGTTGGGCCCATGATGGAATTTATTTATTGACTGTTCCATCCTTCTTTCCCTTACTCACTTGACTCCAACTGTCTTGGTCACATTCCTCTGTCATCCTAACACCCTCTCAGCTGAGCACCCAGTGGGATACTATCTCATTAACTCTTCACTCAATAGTTGCCTTTCAGCTAAAGCTCAACTTTTACCCCTCAGAAAATCCACCGTAGATATATTTATTCCATATTTTAAATAAGAAAACTCAGACTTAAAAAGGTTAAATATTTATAGGCATCATGTTGCATACCTGTAATCCCAGGGAGTAAAGAGGCTGAGGCAGGAGGATTGCAAGTTTGAGGCCACAGGCAACCTGTATAATTAGTGATAACCTGTCTCAAAATAAAAAAATAAGATGGGAGTGCAAAATATGGGCTAGGGCCTAGGTTCAACCCCTATGTACCACAAGAAAAAATAAAAAAGTAGGCTAAGTAATTTATTTCTCTAATTCCTCCTCACTTTCTGAACAGAAACTTTTGATAAGTATTAAATAAAAACATAATAATCTTCAAAATATGTCCATAATTAATCATTGATTCTTACCTAATGTTTTTAGGGGCCTAAAAGTCATACCACTGTGGAGTCTGATCCCATCAGGTCTCAGAAGCTAAGCAGGGTTGGGCCCTGTTAGTACTTGGCTGGGAGACCTCCTGGGAACACCAAGTGCTATAGGCTTGGAAGTGGACCTGGCAACCCACTCCCAAAAATCAATCAGCCATTGAAAACCCCACGAATAACAGGGAACCACTGACAATACTGTTTTGTCTGTTGTACGTAGGATCTTTATGATTTGGACACCGACTCAACGGCACTTAACAACAATAACAACAATGTTTTTTGTCTTAACAAATATAATGTGTGCCCTTTATTATCTAACAATTTAATACTTTCCACGTGCGCTCTGCAGTCCTTAATCTCCTGAATCCTAAAGGACTCTTCAGTCCTGGTCAGTCCTGCCTGAAATGCATTTTTAACTTCCTCCTTAACACTGGTTCATTTGATCTTTTCTTCTCTCTTGTGAGGTATTTTCTTATACCCTACATCCATCTACACATGTTTAACTTCCTGCTGGCACTGCTTGCATTACACTGTTTTCACTGGCTATGACACCTCAATTTACCGACCTCAGCCCCATCACACCAATGCATACTTACCATAGATCAAGTCAAAGGCTATAAATTGCCAACCCTCTCTACATCTTTGGAGAAGAATGTTTCATGTATAGCTTGCTTAATTTCTACTATGGTCATTTTGTTGTGAGTTTCTTTTGAGTATTTTAATAGTATCATAATACCTGTAGAGAAGATTTGCCCTTGGAGGTCACCTCTGGTCACACCACTCCTTATTCTCTTTAAGTCTAACTCATTTAGCTTATATGGTAGTAGTTTGGCCGTTGAAGCTTCTTAAGTATACCATGTTTCATTCAGTGTCTCCTGGGTATCTCCTCTGGTCTCTTTAGTCATGTGTAAGTTTGGTATTCAACTGCATGTTGATCATGAGGATTGGTAACATGTTAAAATACAGTTGTCCCTCAGTGTGTGTGAGGGATTGGTTCCAGTACCTCCCACACATGTTAAAATCCACAGATTCTCAAATTCCTTACATAAAATATCATGGTACTTGTGTGTAACCTATGCACACCTTCCCCTATACTCTAAATAGATTACTCATAGTACCTAATGCAATGAAAATGATGTGTAAATATTTCTTGTAATGTATCCAGCTTGACGGGACCTAACAACAACAACATTGATTAGAAAATAAAGATAGGAAAAAATTGTGCATGCATTTTTTACAAATATGTTTTAGTCACAATTGGTTGAATGCATGGATACAAACCAACAGATATGAAGATTTGATGGTACTTCTACCTCAAATGCTAGATAGTCACCTCTCCAAAATGCGCTCTAAGCGCCCCACCTCCAAGGATACCTCACAACAGTTTGTGAAAACCGTCGGAGTATATGGTAATCTAGCAACCAAGATGCAGTGTCTGGCAGAGAAGAAACCTCCATGACTCTGCTCTAGCTTACATCTGGCATGCATTCTGATAGGTTATGTCTCTCCACTAGCCCACTATCAAATGCTCTAAATGTCACTGTCATCTGTATAGATGTAAGATTTTATGTCTGTGACTAAAGGTATCTACATAAGGCAAGCATAGTGCATGCACACTAGCATATAGGATTTGTGCTAGTTGAAAGTCTCTGTTCAAATTTTTTCTTTTCTCTGTTTGCATACTTCTAGTTCACCTTCCTCAATCCACATAAATCGCTTTCAGTAACACACTTTCCTATGCTTTAAAAGGGCTCCCAAATGCTATCGAAGTAACAAACACAATGCTGATGGGGCATGTGAAACTGCAATGCAGAATATACAGCCTATCAGGCAGCAAGGTCTATGCTACACAGTAGACAGCACCTGGTGAGTATCATGCAAAATGCTTCACATCACTTATTTTAAAACCTTACAACAGAAGTTGGGAATTTAGCTCACTGGTAGAGCACTTGCCAAGTACATGTATGGCCCTGGGTTTGACCCACAGCATTAAACAAATAAATAAATAAATCATGTCATGGTGTTTTCATTTTTCTTTCTTTACTTTGACTTTCTTTTTTTCTTTTTTCTTTTCTTTTTTTTTTCTTTTTCTTTTATTTTTTTTTTGTGGTACTGGGGATTGAACACAGGGCCTCATGCTTGCATGCTCTGCAAGTGCTGGACCACTGAGCTCCCACCTCCAGCCCATTTTTTTTTCTTTTTGAGACAGGGTCTCACTAAGTTATGCCTCCTGCCCCCACTTCCCAAGCTGCTGGGATTATAGATGTGCGCCACTGTGCCCAGCTCCCACAGTGTTTTCTATAATTTGGATCTTAAATGTCCCCTCCAAACCCTATGTATTAAATCTGTGGTGACATTGTGAGATGGGAGAACCTTTAATAGGTGAAGCCTCGCAGGAGCTCCTTGGCAGAATGCCCTCTGCAGGGAGTGTGGATCACCAGTCTCTTCTGATTACTCTTTGTCTCCTAGTCACAGTAAGGTGCCCTGGCTGTGCACCCTCCACCACACTGTACTGTCTCACCGCAGGTCCTCAGGCGAGGGGCCAAGAGACCATGGACTGAAACCTCTGAAATCACGAGCCAAAATAATCCAGGCCTCCCTGTAAGTGGGGCTATCTCAGGTATTTTCTCACAGTGATAGCAAAACAGTATTGTTGCTGCTTCTCTGCTATTCATAGGGTTTTCAATGGCTGATTATTTTTTGGAAATGGGTTGGTGGGTCCTTCCCCACAGCCTATAGCACCTAGTGTTCCCAGGTGGTCTCCCACTGAAGTACTAACCAGGTCCAACCCTACTTAATTTCCAAGATCTGAAGGGATCTGATGCCACAGTGGTATGGATGCAGGCTACCTAATTTTAGAATATTTAAATCACTACCTCACTCACAATAAAACATACCTGTTGGTGTGGACTCTGCCTTCTTACCTTCCTGACATTACTCACCACCCCTGGCCACCACCAATCTCATTTCTGTATGTAAAGTAGGTGAGGGGATGGGGTTTAGCTCAGTTGGTACAGTACTGCTCTGTAAGCTCCAGGGCCTTGGGTTTGATCCAAAAAGTAGGAGAAGGACCTGAAAGTCCACTCCTGAAACAATTAGCCATCAAAAATCCTATGAATAGCAACAGCTTTTCCCAATGCGTCTTTTGATTTCTTGACTGATGCTTCTCTGGGTGTTGATCATAGAAACAGGTAAAGCAAAGTCTTGAATAACCTCAATCTTTTCTCCTTTTTTCATGAAGTTGCATATTGACCCAGTTGTAAGGGTTTTTGTTTTCTTGATGTTGAGGCACAATCCATACTGGAGGCTGTGTTCTTTGAAATTCATCAGTAAATGTTTCAAACCCTCTTCACTTTCAGCAAGCACAGTTGTGTCACTTGGATAACTCAGGTTGTTAATGACTCTTCCTCCAATCTTGATGTTGTGATCTTAACAAAGTCCAACTTCTTAGATTATTTATCAGAAGCTAAGTAGGGTCAAACCTTGTTAGTACATGGATCAAGCCTGGGAACACCAGGTGCTGTAAGCTTGGGAGACAGACCCGGCAACCCACTCCCAAAAATCAATCCTCCATTGAAAGCCCTATGAACAGCAGAGAAGCACTGGCAATAGTGTTTCTCCTGTTGTACGTAGGGTCGCTCTCTGAGTCAGACACCAACTCAATGGCACCTAACAACAAAATTAGATAATATTGATGGTTGCACAAATCTTCACAGACCCTAAAATTCACTTGATTGTATAATTTCAAAGGTCATATTTCATAATATATGAATTATATCTCAATTATGAAAAGAAAAAGGAAAAGGAAAATATCAGAAACTGTTAATGAAGGAAATAATTTCCAATTATTAGGTGCCATTGTTAACATCTTTAACAACTTAATACATAGGTAAGAAAACATTTTAATATGATTCATATATTTTCTGAAGACAAGCAATTTGAAATTCCTGGTGCCAGGACCCATATACCTTTGTTAAACTCCAGAACTCATGCTTTTGATCTCTGAGCTGTGAATGCAAAACAGAACTTTTACTTCAAAGTGAATGGTTGTTGTTGTTAGGTGCTATCAAGTCCGGTCTGACTCATAGTGACCATGTGACAAGAGAATGAAATACTTCCCAACATTGTGCCTTGCCTGGCTCTATTGTCAGTGCTTCTCTGCTATTCATAGGCTTTTCAATGGTTGATTGTTTTGGGATTGTTTCTGGAGTGGGCTGCCAGGTCCTTCTCCCATTGTTGCAGTGCTAGGGATCAAACCCCAGACCTCAGAAGAGCACTCTACCCATAGAGAAAACCTCAGACCTCCAAAGCAAATAAGAGGTAGTTTATACTGAGACAAATATGAGTGACCTTGGTCCCGGGACAAGGATTCAGGTTGCTTTGAGTGATGTGTTCCACTGTGGAAGAGGTTACATAAACTTTCATAGTACAGAACAAAAGAAAGTCATAAATCAAAGTGTTCACTACATACATTAATGGGGACATAAGATAAGTAGGAGCCTGCAGTCATAGCCCTGTGACATCCGATCCCTTCAGATCTCGGAAGCTAAGCAGGGTCGGGCCTGGTTAGTACCTGGATGGGAGACCGCCTGGGAACACCAGAAGCTGTAGGCTTGGGAGAAGGACCTGGCAACCCCCTTCCAAAAGTCAATCTGCCATTGAAAACCCTATGAACAGCAGAGAAGCACGACAATAGTGTTTCCCCTGTTGTACAGAGGGTCTCTATGAGTCGGATACTGACTCGACGGCACCTAACAACAACAACAACAAGATAAGTAGGGTACAGCAAAATGGGGAATCCTCTTCTATAGGTTTCAGCTCCTATCTTACAACATTCCTAGCTGTAGGGACTGGTGGAAGCTGGTGGTCTGATAAGTAATACATCCTGAAAGTTTTACCTAGCAGTCACAAAATGTTAGGGCAGATACAGAGGCATGGAGGGAACTGAAGACAGCCCAAGATAATTTTGGCTCTTGCTCTGCAGCATTCCGTCTCTCCACAATCACGGCGTTCTAATTAGCAATCACTTCTGCAGAATCTGCAACACAGATGTGGCTTCTTCAGAGAATTTTTGTTCACACAATCATGTGCCTTTGTACACTTGACACTGCCTGCTATGGAAGTGCTGTCCTATCCGTCCTATCCCCCTGCACTTGTCTCCCAGTAAGACGGCAAGCTGGGCAGCCTGTCTCTGCACTCCCACCTGCCATCTCTCCCCCTGCGTGGCAGCCTTTAGTTCTGGGAACTCTGTCACTGGGTCACTTTCCTATGGTTCCTCATGCAGCTCGGTTGTGCACGATGTCATGCAGTATGGTTTTGACATGGACCTTCCTTGTGACTCTGATAGGGGATGGTAGGCAGGGATAAAGGGAGTAACAAAGCTTTCTACACCCATCTGCTTCCCAGGAACCTTTCAACTCATGCATATCAACCTTCAATGGCTTGAAGGGTGGCCAGTATTGCTCTAGGAAGTAATATCCTTCACAAATAGCGTGATTGCCAGTAGAAAATACTGCTACTAATGGCCGGGTAGGAGGCCAGTAATACCTTTTAGCAATGAAGACAACAGGTGCCTCCATATCTGGGCTTGGCAGGAGGACCTCTTCTGAGGCAAGACCCTTCCTGTATTAAGGAGGAAAACCTATTGTGTAGCCTAAGAAGGTCAACATAAGTCAAAATGGTGGAAAAACTACAGTACTCTAAGAACAAGATAAGGAAATGGGAGGAATTCCTGGCCCGTTAATGAGATATGAACTTACAAAACCCAAGGCCCCTTCCCATCTAATGTAGTTGCCTACAGACCTTCACTGATTGGCCTGCCTGCTTTCTGACTGCTAACTCAGAAAGGGTAAATACAGTTTCTGACAATGGATTGCAGTTTTTCCCTGATGTTCACAAATGTTCACAGTTGTTCACAGACCCTCACTGGTGAACCTGCCCACTTTCTGACTTCTCACTCAGCAAGCATAACTTCTCTTCTTTTCCCTTCCATTTCCTTCCCTTCCCCTCTCCTCTCTTCTCCCTTCTTTTCCTCTCCTTCCCTTCCCCTCCCCTCCCCTCATCTCCAGTCCCTCTCCTCTCCTCTCCTTTCTCCTCCTCCTCCACCTCCTCCTCCTCCTCCTCTTCTTCTTCTTCTTCTTCTTCTTCTTCTTCTTCTTCTTCTTCTTCTTCCTCCTCCTCTCCCTCTCTCTCTCTCTCTCTCTCTCTCTCTCTCTCTCCTCCTCTGTCTCTTTTTCCTGTCTCTAGTTCCCCTCACCCAACACCAGCCTAAAATGCGAGCCTACTTGCCCCAGTACTCAGAGTACTCTCCCCTTCTCTAACTCCAAACAAACTATCCTTGAAGTTCCTTTCTTTGTCCGTTTTCAAATGTTTTTATCAAGAAGACTCAGAAGCTGAAGCGGGCATCGTCAAGTGAAAGGAAGCCAAGGTCTGGAGGTAGCTTAAGAGGGTCGAGTTGGAGTCTGACTCTTCTTTGTTACTTGACTGATGCCACCTAGATGTGGGAGTCATTCATGCAGATGGCAGAGGAGATTCTTTTCTGGTTCCACATTTCTGTGTAAAAGGACGTGAATTAATAGAACATTTTTCCTGGTCTTTGCTCATTCATTCAATTCTTTCCAGAAGAAGACTGCATTATCCAATTGATCACTTGAAGCTAAATTTTAGTGTTTTTAATTTTGAAGGAGAATCCCAATTCCACCAAGGGCTCCTCAGGGAAGAAGAGTATTCAGAGGACTAATTATCAGAACTGAAATAAAACAATAAAAATGTATAATAGTTGTGAAATAAGAAAGTGAAGATTCTTGAAATTTTGGGCATTAAAATAGCCCATCATTTCTCTGAGATGATTGCTTGTTTTCTTTTTCCTGTAAAAATTACATAACTTTCTCCTGAAGTTTTAGAAGGAAAAGATTTATATACAAAGCTAGTTGGCGTGCAAAAATGAAATTGTGAAGCTCCCTTTTCTTCTCTTAGACATCAAGTCTAACACTGCATGTTGTTTTATGTTAACGTTTGAGGCCAGTAAATGACTCTTTAACTCCTTTTAGTACTAGTCCAGTATATTTAATGAAGTATTCAATGCTAACATCACCACTAAAAGAACCAGCCAGCATCATGTGTTCATTTAGAGTGATATAATGCTCCTATCAAAAAGTGAAAAACCTAAGTTTTAAAATAAAAAATATTATCCAAAATTAAAGGGAATTCTACTAAATATATGACCAGTGGTTTTTAAAAGTTGTGAAGTTTTAAAACACAACTGAGAAGTGTATGGAATAAAGGGTACTAAAAGAATTGTTGTTTTTTGTTAGGTGCCATTGAGTCGGTGTCTGACTCATAGCGACCCTAGGTACAACAGGTGAAACACTATTGTCAATGCTTCTCTGGTATTCATAGGATTTTCAATGGCAGATTGATTTTTGGGAGTGGGTTGCCGGGTCCTTCTCGCAAGCCTATAGCACCTGGTAGTTCCTAACACCTGGTGCTCCTAGGTGATCGCCCATCCAACTACTAACCAGGCCCAACCCTGCTTAGCTTCTGAGATCTGATGGGATCAGACACCACAATGGTAAGGCTGCAGGCTTACTAGAAGAGTAATTTTATTTAAATGAAAGATTCTGAGTTGGATCCTGGAAAAATGGTATTATTGAGATTAGTGCAAACTGTGAGTAAAGTCTTTAGATTAGACTATACATAGTAATGTATCAGGGATATTTTTCTGTTATTATTATTATTATTATTATTATTATTATTATTATTATTATTACTATTATGATCATTTGAGTAATCTGGAGGGAAGACAAGGCACATGGCAGAATTTCTCAACTTCATCATTGGTGACTTTCCAGGCTGGGTAATTCCCTTTGTGGTGTGAGGCTTTCCTGTGTGTGGTAGGTTAGTTAGCAGCATTCCTGGTCCCTATCAGATCAATGTCAGTTAGAGTGAATTAAATATTTCCAAATATCTTTTCAAGAGGAAGCCACAAAGTCACCCTTGATCAAGAATGACAAGTATATGAGAATTAGTGTACTGTTTACAATCCATTCATAAAATTAAAAAATATCTTAAAATGATTATTTTTAATTTGTGAAAATAATCAGCACAATGCTGGTGACATACTGTGAACTGACTATATAATATTGTTGTTTTTAGGTGCCATCATGTTGGTGCCTGACTCATAGTGACCCTACATACAACAGGTGAAACACTATTGTCAGTGCTTCTCTGCTTTTCATAGGGTTTTCAATGGCTGGTTGTTTTTTGGGAGTGGGTTGCCAGGTCCTTCTCCGAAGCCTACAGCTCCTGGTATTCCCAGGTGGTCTCCCATCCAAGTACTAACCAGGCCCAACCCTGCTTAGCTTCCCAGGTCTGACCTGAATGAATGCCACAATGATATGGCTGCAGGCAACTATATAATAGCTCTTCAGAAATTTACTGAAAAAAGATCCCTTCATAAATTTACAAATCCTCTTAGACCCTGGTTATCACTGGTAATTTCAGTAGGTCTATTCAAGTCATCAGAAATTTGCTAAGAAACACTTTCAGTGTAAGAAAAGAAATCCTCGTGGGTTTTCACATTGCCAAATTTAGATTTATCCTCTCAGCATCCAAACAAAGTCTATCTATGTGGCAGATCAGTTCTGTCTTAGCAATTTAATGCTCCTTATTTCTTACTCCTCAAGGCTTCTTCAGAATGCCACCCTTTTGATTTGGGTTAATTTCACACTTAGAATCTCACAGAAACCTCATTATTCTGTATTTATTATTTATTTGTTTGTTTGTTTAATTGAATTGGCACAGCTAAATACTAGGTGTGAGGATAACAGGAAAATCTCTAATATTGTTTCATGGAATTTTAAAACCCAGTGTGATCAGCAGGAAAATGGAAACCAAATACGTATTTTAAAAAAGCCCTTTTCCTCTTAGATTTGGCATTTTAGACTCCAGTTTTAGCTGTTTCCCATGCTCAGAACTGCCAGTTCCTTAATCACAGCATAAAGAGTGGTGCTGTATTAATGAAAGACCTGTGCTTGGTAGTGCACAATTTTCTTAGAGAGGTAGATAAGCAGGAGAAAGGTATGTATAGAGAAATCAGAAGATAGGAACAGTGACTGAAAAGGAAACTAGAGAGATGCATGGATATACCTACATGCAGTACAAGGAAAAGATAAGAGAAGTGAAGAGAAGAAAGAAATGAGGTGAAGTATACAATAAAAGAGAGGATAAAAATACCCTCTGACCTTGAGCCTTCATTGGTAATTTAGAGTTCACCACAGGGAGTAGGTCAAGTATAATGAACAGTTAGGAAACAACAAATTCTGAAAAAATTAAAGGAACACAGAAAATCCTAGGAAAAATGGAATGTATGGGGAAATATAAGTGTTCGGCAAATATTCACAGGATTCCCTTTGGAGACAAAGGAAATGGAGTTGGTCTTTGTGTGCTTATACAATTGTGGATAATTGGTGGATGCAGGTCAATTATGAGGAATTTCTAGTGTTTGGTTTATTCAATAACACGTTGAGCCATGTCACAATTTCCTGAGTTTCCTGTCACTTGATCGTATTCATCCTGGCAAATATTGGAGAAGGGCGTTTTTGCTTCTACAACAAGCAATATAATTAAGTAGGATCTCATATAGCTTATTATCAAAATGAAGACAGCTTTGAAAGTAGAAACAGGATTTATTTCTAAATACCTCTGTATCATATACATGAATCAGGATTCTTCTGGGTCAAACAGAACATAAGGATACCCTAAAGAAAATAAGCTAATTTTAAGAATATTGCCATTGCTCTGAAACCAGGGCCCTATCAAATTTTTCTTCTTTGACTAGCCCACTCCACTGGCAAATTTCTCAACAATTTGTAACAGGAGTAATGGTGAGCCTCTCTATTTAGTACTAAGGAAAGTGAATATAATAATTTGAACATAGTATAACTGATTTTTTCAGTTTTAAATCCACTCATTTAATCATGGGATAATGGTTGACAATAACTTATGCTATAACTTTTTATTAAATATTTCATAGTTGAAGGTGAAAATGAGAAAAGAGATTTTTTAATTGAAGACTACTCTCAAGGAAAGAATAATTGGGACTAATAATCACAATCTTGACAGAATTAATGATCTCCTTTGTGAAGACCATTAGTTTTATTCTATCTTAGATAGTACTCAGTTGAAACCAATTTTATCTACAATTTATTGATTCTTTAGTATGTACCAGCTTTTCCATTAGGCTCACCATCATCCTGTTCTAACAAAATCCACATACCTGATATTAAAAAATTAAAAATAAATACCACTTACATTTCAAAGATGGGTAAGTTCTTAAGAGATTAAATTAATAGACTCAAAAGTGAGCAAACAGTATAGCTTAGTGGTGGAGCATGTGTTCAGCAAATGCAAGGCCCTGGATTCAATTCTCAGCACTGGAGGAGTGGGGAGAGAACTCAAAGTTGGTAGAGAGCTGGAGAGGTTTCATTAATGGCTTTTCCTCTTTCTCTTCCACTGTTCCTCTAATGAACCACAACTGTATGTTATAAAAATAAATGTGCCTATAATTATCTTCACTAAACAGGAAACAAAGTGAGATACAATTTGATATTTAGCAAAACTTGTTAATTTTGTAAAAAAAAATTTTTTTTTCCTAGAGATTGTTTTCCTAGAGAAACATACTGAACTCTTACTTAGGTAGACATTTCTGGGGTAGTATAGAGGAAAACCACACAGCTAACAAAACCACCAAACTGGGGTCTGATCCAATATTCTGTCTTCAACTGGCTATTGCCTGCAGATATTTATGACCATTCAGTTTTGCCAATGATGACAAAGCTGTGTGATGATTTCCAGGTTAGAGTTGATGAGTTCAGGAGTTTGGGAAAGAAAAGAACCAACCCTAGTAATCACAGCTCAGCAGAGGAACACCCAAGGAAAAGCAATCTATTATATTAACCAGTTACAAGTGGTTGAAATCATCTTAAACCAGCATGATTTAACAGAAGCACTTGCAACTGTCTACAAAATTCAAGCATGTCCCAAGAATCATGCTTTGCTATAGCCAAGAGCTTGAAGAAAGTTGAGTCACTGACACTCCTTTTCCCTCACCAGACTTTATTTTCCTTTGTGATAATTTATTTTAGGACAGTTACATGTTTCCATTTTGAAGTCCTCATGATGTCTTTGGCAGTTCCAATCTCATATACTTGTAGCTTTGAATCCCATGAAGAAGAGAAGAGAATGAAGAAGAAGAGGACTAGGAAGAGGAAGAAGAATAGGAGGAGGATGAAGATGAAGGGGGAGAGAGAAGAAGTAGAAGATAAATAATAAATGAAGCGAAGAGGAAGGGAGAATAGAGGAAAGGAAGGAGGGAGAGAGAGGAAGAAGAAATAATGGGGAAAAGAAAAAAATTGCCCTAAATTTGCTAATCATTAGCCTAACTTGCTTGGCATTTTGGGTTCTTGTACCCCATGTGATGACAAAGCCACAGGATGTGTGGATGAAACTCATTTATTGAAATCATGACTACATCTAGAATGATGAACCACCTAAACCACATAGGTTGCTACTCTAGGAAGGGAAGATTATCTAGTAAAATTGGACCTGTTGACACCAGAAAAAAAGGGAGAGGAATCTAAACAGTGAGACTCTCTTTTAAGCACTCCAATTGCCAGTTTCCAGAACCCTAGAAGTCCCTAGAGCCCATATCAGGGTTCATACTGATTCACTGATCATATATTAGGGTATATGCTAATAGATATTTATTTAGATATGATGGTCAATTATTCCTGAATTTCTATGTCTTCAGATCATTTATTACAATTCCTTGAGAGAGAGGAAGTTAGAATCTCTCTTTTTGAATCCATCCTAGGTTTCTACTAATCCTCTTTATAGAATTTTCTTGAAAATGACTCCAAGTATTTGTAAGAAAAGCTATGAACTCAAAGGACATAAGAGTGCAAAGGAAAGAGAATAAGCTGGGTTCAATGTTAGTTCACTCATTTTTAATAGGATTAATAAACTTTATTCTGTGATGATTGTGATAATAATATTGAATGTCTCACAATGTAGTTGGTCAAAGATATAAGTATTAATGTTATCAAAATATAATTGAATTATTTTATGACCATCCTCCAATCCATGCTGGTCAGAGATTCTCTCACCCTTATACTGAGATATAGAATAGTTCCTTCTCTTCTTCTGATTGATTATTTAGAACTGGACTCTAAACGTACATTGGAATTTAATGTGATTGTTTTTCTCAGATGTGAAGTTCCCTTCAGAATAAAAATAGAGCTAAATTTTTCTGTTTTGTCGGCCACTGTATCATTCAGAAATGTAATGCACCAAATATGTTCAAGTGAATCAATATTCCCTCCATGTGACTTGAGTATAAATCAAAATTTATGACCCAGATATGACACATTGTGACCACAGTGTATGAGTAATAGAAAGTGGCATTAAAGAAATAAACATTTCTGTATCAGAATGGATGGCCATTATTTCTTATAAAAGCATTGACAAAAGGCAGCCTGAGACATGCTTTTGCATGTGGACAATAACTTGGTCTTCCTAAGAATTCAATAGGAAAGAGAATCTGAAATTATACTAAATCTGTTGTTAGTAGCTAATAGTACAATATGAACACGGAAATATGTCCAAGAGAGTATAATCAGAGCTATTTTCTAAAAATCTGTAAAAAGCTAAAGAAAATCAAATCAGCTAATAGAATCTCTACACAGACATGAGGTGAATTTAATTGGATCAGGGTCAGAAAGCTGATTAATAGCAGAGTTTCTGACAGGAAGTATATGTAGATTTTTACCAAAGTTGTATTTCACATTTGTCTTTCTATCCTAATTACAAATCTCCATTACATGTACATAATAGGCCATCCCATTTAACAGATAAAAATATAGGATGACCATCTAAATGGAATTTAAAATTTTTAAAAATGATTATTTAATATAAGTATGTCCCATGAAAGGTTTGGAGCATATTTATTTATGGTAATATTATCCATTTATATGAAATTCTAATATAGCCAAGTGCCTTGTATTTTATCTACCAACCTTGTACACTATGTAATTCCACTTGGAACTAGGGCACATATTCAAAACCAAAGTTGTTCTCCTCGCCTTTAAACTTGGCCTTCCTTCATCTTCCTTTTCCTTAATTAGTCACTTCCCATTCAATTACCCAAGCCATATTCCTGCTACCATTCTTCCTTCCTGTACCTATGCACTAGTCACTTCTTCCATGTCACCTAAATGGGGCCAGCTCACTCTCAGCTCTCAATGTTGTTGCTTGTTTCAGCTTATTCTTATTTATAGGGATCACTGTAAAGCCTGCTTCATTGGTTTATAGGCTCTTAATCTCACCTCCATCATCTACTCATGACTTTAGAAAGATGAAGACAAAATTACAAATCTGATGTTCTCATTAACTTGCTTATAGTTTTCAATGAGCTCTCATTAATGAGAATAAAGGACCTGAACCATTCATTTGAAACCATTCAGTAGATCTTGCTACTGTAGCCTCAAGTCTCTCAAAATCTCTGTGCCTTGCTGGGCGTGGTGGCTCACTCCTGTAATCCTAGCAGCTTGGGAGGCAGAGGCAGAAAGATCGCAAGTTTGAGACCAGAGGCAGTCTGTGTAATTCAGTGAGACCCTGTCTGAAAAAAAAAAAATGGGCTGGAGGCGCAAGTGGTCCAGCACTTGCAGAGCATGCAGGAGAGAGGCCCTGGGTTCAACCCCCAGTACAGCAAAAAAAAAAAAAAAAAAGAAAAGAAAATCCCTGTGCCTTCTAAATCCTAAACCAGTTTACACACTAACATTGATGCCTGTTTTTTTTGGAAATAAATTTATATTATAGGATACTCATGCTCATTTGTTTACACATTTTCTATGTCATCCTCCCTCCTACAGTTCAACCAGTTGCAACAGATTTATACATTACAAGGCCCAAAATATTTACTATCTGGGCTTTTATAGAAATAATTTGTTTGCCCCTGCTCTAGAAGTACTAAATTATTTGTAGTGCTGTTGAACTTACCACACTCTATCTCACTGTTAAGCCAAAATGAGTAATCTTGGCAACAAAAGTCCTTCCTTTTCATAAAAGCCACTACAATCCTTCTTAAAACTCTACTCCTTCCTAGGTGTTGAACAAGAACAACAAAAAAAGTCCCTAGCCCAGAAAACCTCCTAGTTGATCGGAACTGGTATAACCCATTTCTATCTCTGGGTTCCCTTGGGCATCTCTTCCCTATCACATATTGATGTAGAAAAACATCAAAATCACTGAATAAAGTACACAAAGACAATCAAAGGATTTTAAGAAAGGCTTCATGGCTGGATGAGAGTATTTGTTAGTACTAGAAATAATTTTCTCTATTTACTTTTGCTGTTCTTTTTAATATTCATTGTTGTCTTGTTGTGTTTTCCATTTTTGTTTTTATTTTGCCATTGACACATGTGGGTGTTATGTAAATGGTATACTGCTTGTCAATACCTATATATATGAATCCAGAAAGCCAAATTACATCATTGATCAAGCCTCTTTTCTCTGAGAGAAGAGCAGGAGCACCATTATTCTGATCCCAAGAGAGATGCTACCAAAAATTAATACAAAAGTAGTAGATATTTAAATATACTTAAATTTGTAAAAGGAATTAAATATAAGAATTGACCAATAGGTTTACTATTAAAATTTGGAGAAAAGGAATAAGAGATGGGAGGTAACATATCACAAATAGCTGCTAGTAAAGCAATATTTCTAAAGGTAATATACATTTATGTAAGTAACTGCCATGTTGTTGTTAGGTGCTGTCGAGTCGGTATCCAACTCATAGTGACCCTCATAGGATTTTCAATGGCTGACTGTTTTGGGATTGCCTTGGGAGTGGATTGCCAGGTCCTTCTCCCATTTTTGCTGGTGCTGGGAATCGAACTCGGAACCTCAGAGACTGCTACGCAGCGCTCTACCAATTGAGCTAAATCCCAGCCCAAGTAACTGCCATAAAAACACATAAATTGTTAATAGCAGGTGATCCTGGACAGTAGCCTGGTGAGGATCCCAGCAGCAAGATCAATAATTGGGAGGGGTAAAATGGGAAATTGATACTTTTCATTCTAAGGCCTTATATATTGTTTTTGGTGCCATGTATTAAGGAATATTTAGAAGTAACAATTGTAGATGTTTGGTTTTCCCTTTAGATTTTATCTCTGCAATATCAATTATATTTTAACCCCTTATACATGGGCTCACATTTCAGTTATCCTTACTAAACTATTTTTTCAGATTGCTCCCTGAAGTTTTGGCCATTTTATTTCCCATTTTATTTACACTGGGCTAAATATTTGTCATATAGCATGTTTCTAACTATGAAAACACCAGTACTTTGGAGGGTGAGACAGAAGGATGGTGAGTTTCAGGCCGGTCTGGGCTATGTGGTAAGATCCTGTCTCAAAATAAAAGTTCTAAAAAAAGTAACCCTGAAATAATTTCTTGCATCCTCTCTGATACCTCTAGTAGGACGGAGCCCCACTAATCACAGTTTATTATCCCACACTGTATTGAGATACCCCTTTTTTGGTTTACTTCTTCATTGCTTTACTGGAATAACTTGTAACATCCTCAAAATAGGCTTCCAGCAATCACACTCTTGAATCAGGATGAGCTTTGAGGTAAACATAACCTATAATAATTGCAAAATGATTTACAAACTGTCGGAACAGAGTTCTGGGATTAGACTGCTAAGTGGCCAGATGACAATAGGGTCCCGTACTGGGTGGTAAGGCAGTTTCCTGAGACTGTCAACCTTTGTGAGTGTTGATAGAGTACAGATGCAAGAAGATGTACTAGCTTACAGAACAATGGGGAATTTAAGGATTCTGGCTGTTAGCAACTACTGTAGAGCTCTGAAGGAAGAACATCCTAGTCATAACTCAGCCAACTATTAACTCAGGGCATGTTGTAGACACAAGTGAGATTTGATGACAATGGTTACATAGTCTCCCATGTTTACAGGGAAAACAGTTTCTCAATATCAGATACAAAGTTTGATTATGAAAGTTTCAAAGTTGGGATGGAAGCTGAGTTTAGAGATTCAACAAGTATTCTACAATAAATCTAGTTCATGGTAAAAACAAACACACACACAAAACAAAACAAACAAACAAACAAACAAAAAACCACAAAAAAATCCTTAGTAAAAAAGTAGAACTCTAACACCCAGGATGGTAACACAGGGTAGATGTACTTGAGAAACTTGAAATAGAAACCCTTTAGGCTAGCAGCATGGCTTTATACTATTTCTAAAGAAGAAAAATGTTATGAAATGTCATAATGGGACCCATTATGTTGTACATTAAAAATTACTAATAAAAAAGTTAAAAAAGAAAAAAATAAATAAAAGAATGTTCCATGCAGGAAGACTATGCAAGAGATTTGCCCAAGGCAAATGCCAACCAGTGTGTTATTTGCCTCTATCAAGATCTTCCCTCGACACTTTTTACTATTCTAAAACAATATTTAGTGTCAATAAGGCTCAAGCATACAATGGTATATCATGAAAGTGATAGAAAAAACATATCATTAGAAATCATTAAAAGTGACACAACATTAAAATGTGTTAGAGATATATCTAGAAGGTCCAGAAGAGTAAATGGGTGAATACAGGAAAATTTATTTCTATGGGGGGACTCTACAGTGATTTAAGATTTAAAACCCTTGCAAGAGTGTCTTATATCAACATTAGTATGCTTTTGGAAATATGCCCTGGGGGTTTATAAACAATAATGGTCTACAAATAAATGAAAGGGAGACGCCAGAATTGCCTTAAAATAGAGGGATGAAAGGATTTCAGAATACATAAGGTCTAGTGTCAGGCAGTTATTACAGGCAATGTCACAAATACTACTATAGTCAGAAAGTCCAGAAAGTCAGACAGGGATTTTTATGATGGCATTTCAAGTGGCAAAATAGAGAGCCAACAAGAATAATTTCTTATTTATATATTTTAAAAAGGATTAGAAGCAAGCATGCAGAAGGCTGATGTCAGCTTCTCCAATGGAAAATCATCCTTTCTTACCCAGATTCTAGAGCTAAGTTAGTGGTTGAACCCAAGTCTACTGATTGAAAGAAGATCATACTTATATAAGGTATGGCACTGTCATGCCTTAGCAATAATGAACCATGGATATATCTTCCCAAAGGAATGCACAGCAGTTTATGAAAGGAAGTGTGCATCTGGGGAAAAAACAGTGTTTGGAAGATTTCAGAACATAGGTCCTGAACTACAATTCATAGCAGACGAATCACTGTAGCCTCCCTTTTAGACTGTGGAACACACCTAATAATTGGATACCTGAGCCAAATATGTCTCACTTCAGTTTCTGAGTGCCTAAGTCTAGGTCAATCCTGTAGTCTCTGAGAGTTTAATTGTCATGGATACATTTAGCTGCTGACAGAACCATAGACTTGTTCCTTTATCTTTGTGGATGAAGAGTTATTATGCTATAAAGGGCAAAGTGGGAGCTTGTGAAACTGTCTCCATTCCCCATTTACAATAAATCACAGAACACTGCATCCTAGATAAGATAGGAGAGATTAATGCCACTCTCAAGAACATCAAAGACAAGGCACCATGTTCCTTATAAAATGTCTGATTAATTCACTGATATGGTACAAAAATTAGATCTTTCCAATTGGTGGGGACCTGTCACACATGGATCAGGGAACGTAATGAAGTGGTGGCTCCAGGAATATTTTTTGTGTTGGATTTGTATGGAAGAAACCACCATGTCCTAGTAGCTCTTGATAGCTTGCTACTGATATGGGAAATTACATTTTTCAATCCCTATCAGGAAGGGTGATCAATTTAGTTAGCATTCACTTGGAAAGATAGCAGTACACATTCACATTCCTGTCTGATGGTTATGCTAACTCTCATGATTTCTGGCATGGCACAGACAGAAGAGAGCTTGATCATTGGGGCATGTTGCAATGCATTACACTATTCCTTTGTACCAGAGTTCAGCAAATCTTTACCATAAAGGGCCAGGTAGGAACTATTTTAGTCTTTTCAATCTACAGTATCTTTATTAAAACCATAACCTCTGCCACTGATCAGACATAGATATTATTTAAGCTAATAAATGTAGCTGCATCCCAATAAAACTTCATATACTAAAACAGGCAACAGGACACTTGTTACCAGGGTATCATAGTTTTATGGATCTACAATTTACCAATGGGATCTTGTCGATTTGACATGGTAAGCACAAAGTAACAAGTACTTTTGATATGCTGGGAAAGCACCCTTCCATCAGAGGGTGGGATCGTAAACCCCATAAATTACTGTGGGGCTAGAAGGTCTATAAAGTGTTCAAGGATCTAAGAGTTTGGACAGTACTAATACACTTCTTTCAAAGTAAAGTTCAGCATGTCTAACTTTGTGCTTCTTTGACTAAGAAACTGGGACAGTGTGGATCTGGTTGTTGTTGATCTTTAAGACAGTATGTACCACTTTTAGCAATATATCTCTGACTCATTTATTAGATGATCATAATACCAGTTTTGAGTGAGGTTAGAGCAATACAGTCCTCTTCAGTAAGTTCAGGAAGTGATTCACACACTCAAGTGTACTCTTTTAGTACATTAAGGGAGGTAATATATCCATCTTTTATCCACAGTGGTCTGCAACATGCCGATTTTCTGACAAATCTCAAAAGGAGTGCTACAATACAAACCCCAAGGGTTCTGAAATAAGGTCATGTTCTTTGCCACAGATTACTATTCACTTTTGAAAAGCAGCTCTTGAAAACTTACTGGACCTTAGTAGAAAAGGAAATAGACCATAGGGTATCTCCTGAACATGAAATGGGATGTAACCATCATGAGCTGAATATTATCAGGAGAGCAAGGAGTTCAGCATATTAAGGAAATGGTACTTTGAGCACTGGGCAGGTGAGGAGGTACAAGTAACTTACATAAGTTGGTGGTCTAGATCCCTACTGTATTTTACTTTTGGACCAGTATCTCTCCTTAGCTTCTACCATGTGACCATATTGGGCACTCCCAGATTATCTGATAAGAGAAGAATAATCAGAGACTAGACTAGAAATATGGGAGAAGGACGTGGCAATCCACTCCTGAGGCAATCCCGAAGCAATCACCAATTGAAAACCCTATGAGGGTCGCTATCAGTTGGACATGACTTGATGGCACCTAACAAGAACAACAAACAGACTAGAAATGCATCAATCAACATGTTGATATGAGCAGGAAATAGTTCCTACAGAACAGTCCTAATGGTGGATATCCATTAAATATTCTGGTGATGCTTATTCCTCCATAGTAGGCAGAGCTTGGTGGAAGGAAAGGTTACAGGTAAGAAACATAGACTGACATCTTAGCAGTGGTAAGTGATGGCCTGAAAAAGACTGCAAGTTGAGAATAACAAACTAAGAAAATCTTTGGGAATATGCTTGGAGATAGACATGGAATTGGGACCAAATCAGATAGGTATTTTTGCCACAAGTCAGTACCCACCAGAAAGAGCATCTACCTCAGTAGAATTCCTAAAAAAACAGATAAACAGGATTAATTCATCCAGTGCGTATCAACCCCCTCCATTCTCTTTTATACTAGTGTCTATATGACTATAGATTGAGCAGCCATCATGGTAGGAATGAAGGCTATTCATGGATCCAACATTATGGGCCTCCTTCACCAAAAGCATGATAAATTCTGTACATTTTCATCAGCAAAGCCAGAAACTAAGCTCTCAGTATGGTCCAAGTTAGTAGTAAAATCAATCAATCAACCAAGCCAAATGCAGTGGCACACGACTTTAATACCAAAACTCAGGACATGCAGGCAGGAGAATTGCAAGTTTGAGGGGAGAGGCAGCCGGCATAACTTAGTGAGATATTGTCTCAAAATACAAAATAAAAAATTGACTCGGGTACAACTCAGTGGTTGAGCACTTGCAAAAAGCTTGTATGAAGCCATGGGTTCAACTCCCTAGTACTACAAAAAGTCTCATTTGTGGACAAGTTGATTACATCAGAACTCTACCACCTGCCCATAGTCAGAACTGACATTTTCTAGAATGATGCTAACCATTCCCAAAATGTTGCTGAGAATCCACAAGCATTCCCTTCGCACTCAATTTCCCTGTATGTTACTAACTTGTTGGTTTCCTGCCTCAACTATCTTGGCATTCTTGCCTGAGGGTTTTATCTGGCCACTGGAACAGGTTGATCTCCTATGCAGAAAAGTAACAGTAATTTCGCAAAGTAAAAATGATTTAGAGGAGTTGAATGCTTAAAGACTTCTGCTGTCTTGGTTCTTGGAACATTGCTTGGAACTTGCTTCAGGGTACATTTATACACTGATTCTTCTTTATTAGGGATAGTACAGACACTATATTGTGTGGCTTTCTCTTGTGATTTTCCAGAGGTCTCTTGAAAAACTGAGGCCCAGTGATACACAATGGCAACCAGATAATTAAAAACTCCTATTGACTTTGCTCCCTTTCCTCTCATCCTTCTCCCTTCTCCTCCAATGATTCTTGGGATCACTTTCACAAATAAATTACTTGCATCCAAATCCTCTGTCAAGAATTTCAATCTTGAGCCAAGCGTGGTAGCACAAGCCTGTAATCTCAGGAGCTTGAGAGGCAGGAGCATGATGATGATCGCAATTTCTTTTTTTTTTTCTGCATTTTTTATTGGACATTTTTAATGTACACCTTAATGTGATTCATTCTGACATGCTTTTCATTGTGGCATTTACATATATGCATTTTGATGTATATTATTCATATAGGTTCCCCCTTACCCTCTTGTATGCTTCCCCCCCACCCTCCCCACCTAAGTCTTCTCTATCATTTACTTG
>VMDO01016897.1:0-46400 GCA_007922755.1 Pedetes capensis | reverse complement strand
ATGGTATATTCAATAGACGTCTCCAGCACCACAATTCAAAAGCATCAATTCTTTTTCTGTCTCTCTTGTTCAATGTCCAGCTTTCACAACCATATGATGCGACTGAAAATACCATGGCATGAGTCAGACGCACCTTCGTCTTCAATGTGACATCTTTGCTTTTCAATACTCTAAAGAGGTCTTTTGCCACAGCTTTTCCCAGAGCAATGCATCTTTTGATTTCTTGACTGCTGCTTCTATGGGTATTGATTTTAGTCAAGCAAAGCAAAATCTTGGACTACCTCAGTCTTTTCGCCATTTATTGTGAAGTTGCATATTGACCCAGTCATAACGATTTTT
Organism: Pedetes capensis; assembly: GCA_007922755.1. Taxonomy (NCBI): domain Eukaryota; kingdom Metazoa; phylum Chordata; class Mammalia; order Rodentia; family Pedetidae; genus Pedetes; species Pedetes capensis. The sequence goes on along the minus strand of VMDO01016897.1, from coordinate 46,061 downwards.
GTTTTGTTGATGTTTAGTTGCAATCCATACTGGAGGCTATGATCTTTGATCTTCATCAGGAAATGTTTTAAATCCTCTTCACTTTCAGCAAGCAGAATTGTATCATGTGTATAATGCAAGTTGTTAATGATTCTTCCTCCAATCCTGATACCATGTTCTTCCTCATAAAGTCCAGTTTCTCAGATTATTTGCTCAGCATAAAAATTGAAGAGATATGGTGAAAAGATATAGCCCTGACGCACACCTGTCTCAACTTTGAACCAGGCAGTGTTTCCTTATTCTATTCACACAACTGCCTCCTGATCCATGTATAGGTTCCTCATGAGTACAATTAGATGCCCTGATATTCCCATTTTCTGAAGTCTTATCCATAATTTGTTATGATCTGCCCAGTCAAATGCCTTTGCATAATACAATAATGTAAGATCTACTCATTTTCTACTACTAATCTATAAAATTACTAATGAACTAATTTTTATTTCCTTCAATAAGTTTGTTGTAACTCACTTTGTACTGTTGTACCTATTTATTATTCTTAGGTAGTGTCAAGTTGGGTCAACTCATAGTGACCCTGTATAGGATTTTCAATGGCTGATTGTTTCCAGATTATTTCGGGAGTGGATTGCCACAGCCTTCTCCCATAGAGATATTAAATTACACTAATTTATTTCCTCCATTTAGAAACTGCAATGTAGCATTTTGAACTTTCAGAACTCACTTAATTTAGAAAAGTTTTCATTATATCTCAGATGCAGCCATGGGACTATGAATTTGTATTTTTGTATTTGTTTTTCCTGCATTTTTTTTCCAGTAGTTGGGGGTTGAACCCATGGCCTTACTTTGCAATTGCTCTACCACTGGGCTGCATCCCCAGCCCACTTTTTAATTTTTATATGGAATCAGGATCTTGCTAAATTATGCCCGCTGCCTCTGGCCTTGAACTCATGATCCTCTTGGCTCTGCCAAGGGAGTCTGGATCTTAGGCTTGCACTACCAAGCCTGGCTTTTCCTGCACTTCTGTGGAAACCTTTAAAATACACTAACAATGAATACTTGGCCCTATTTACATAGTATTTTAGCCTATACTGCAGTATGATGAAATCTTGCATCTCGCTACCACATATATCAATAGAACTTCAAGAAAAAAATATAATTGTTAACTTTTAGTATTTGTACTTTATTAGAAATTTCTGGTGATCTTTTCAGGTCTCTTTCTAAGTGATTTATGATTTTATAAAATATTAGATTCATGTTTATCTAGAATTATTCAGTCACATATTTATAAAACTATTTAAAAATTCTAAAAAATATGACCTATGAACCATCATCAACTAATAATTATGATATAAAATGTATATACACAAATAAGCATGATTTCTTATATTTCAAGTGTAAGAATTGGAAAGATAGTGATTTAAATACAGTAACTTTTAGTCTCTAAAATGGAAAAAAGGAAAGGAATAGATAAGAATGGGATCTGTTAACATGGTACTAGAAATATTTCAGCAGGCAAATAAGCAATACAAGTACAGGGTAATCCATGCCAAAGCTTACCACAGGTCCCAGACTTTTAAGAGTTTCTACCTACCAACTTATCACAACTATAATTAATAATTAATATTTGTGCACTTACATGCTTAATGTCTTCTCCCTTTTATTATAAGCTATGTGAGGCAAGGAATGTCTATCCTATTCTCTCCTTTATCCCCAATCCAAGAATATTTTTTAGCACATGATGGTAGTTGCTTAAAAATTATTTGTTGAATATATTCATGAATTTGAATGTTTGACTGAAAAATTAACTTTAAAAGTACTTAAGAGCTTTGAGACATGACACACATCTATAATCTGAGTTATTCTAGAGGCTGAAGCTAGAGGATTGTGAATTCAAGGCCAGAGACAAGTCTACAAAACTTAGCAAAACCCTGTCTCAAAGTTAAAAAATTTAAAAAGGGGTTGGAACACAGCTCAGAATGAGAGCATTTGTCTAGCATGGAGGAGATTCTGGGTTCAAACTCACCCCTAGTCCTACAAAAAGTAGAAATAAATAAAACATAAAAAAGGAGTTAGAGATTCAGCTCAGTGGTAGAGCACTTGTCTAAGATGTGCAAGGCCTTGAGCTTAAACTCTCATTACTGGAAAAAAAGAAAGAAATACATATGAAGGGCTTGTAGATTTTGATTCCATTTGTTGTTGAGTAGGGTCTGACTCATCACAGTCCTATGTACAACAAAATGAAACACTCCCCAATTCTGTGCCAGGCACACAATATTATTTATGTTTAAGCTCATTGTTGCAGACATTGTGTCAATCCTTCTGTTTGAGGATTTTTCTTTTTTCTGTTGACCTGCCACTGTCCCAAACATGATGTCCTTATCCAGAGATTGGTCCCTCCTGACAACATGTCCAAAATATATAAGACACAGTCTAGCCGTCTTTGCTTCCAAGGAGCACTCTGGTTGTACTTCTTCTAGGACAGATCTGTTGGTTCTTTTGGCAGTCCATGGTATATTCAATGTTTGTCTCCATCACTATAATTCAAAAGCATCAATTCTTTTCCTGTCTTCCTTGATGATGAATGCAACTCCATTTATCTTTAATTTGTCATTCCCAGCGTAGTAGAACATTTGATTATCTGATTCAGAATGGTCCATGCCAGTCCATTTTGGCTTACTAATGTCTAGAATGTTGGTATTTGTGTGTTCCACTTCCCTTTTGACAATTTCTAATTTTCCTAGATTCATACTATGTACATTCCACTTTCCAGTTATTAATGGATGTTTACAGTTGTTCCATTGAGTCATGCCACATGAGCAAATAGAGCAAATGAAGAACTCCAGGACATTACTCCATTTCTGTCATTAAGGTTGACTGTCATTTGAGAAGGCAACTCTTACCCAGTTGTCTTTTGTGTGCCTTCCATCCTGGGGGGGTCATTTTCCGGCACTATATCTTATTATCTCTGCTATTCATAGAATTTTCAATACCTAATTGTTATGGGATTGGGCTGCCAAGTCCTACTCCCTAGTCTATCTTAGTCTGGAAGCTTAGCGGAAACCTGTCCACTGTGGATAACCCTGCTGGTATCTATAATACTAGTAGAATAGCCTTCAACATCACAGCAACACACAAGCTCCCACAGTATAGCAAACTGACATATGTGAAGGTTTATCCATTTAATAAATATGAATTCTCACAGCATGTATTCATATCAGTATTTAACAGTTATCAGTTTATTGCTTATTTAAAATTTACACATATTAGTTGTTGTTCACAGGAATTGTGCAAAGTGGGTGATAGTATTATTTCTAGTTCCTAAGCAAGCAATATGGACTGTAGAGAAAATTCTCTTCTCCAAAGTCACATAGGTTTTTAAGTGACAGATGCTGTACTTGAGCCATTTGTTTTTACTATCTCTTGGATGGTAACATTAATTTTGGATCATATATCAATTCTTCATTAATAAAGAATAGCTGCAAAGTTAAGGCATATATAATTATTATTAAATATACAAATAAATGGATACTTTTTCTTATTTTACATGTAGTTCAAATGAGCAAGTAATTTCATAAGTCTAGCTTATGTTCATTTAAGTCTGAGTCACATAAAAGAAAACAAGAGTGGCCATGTTTCTAAATTAATTCTCCCAGGCAAGAATAAAAACCTGTGGCAATTAATGAAGCAGCACACAATGGTCTTTGAATTACCCAGATAGTTACATTTTTTGTAGGTCCTACAAATACCTGAGTTTAACTCATTAAATTTTCTATAATTTCTTTAAAACCATTACAATTACCAGTAAAGTAATAAAGGAAGTGAAAGGAGATAGATACAGGTTTTTGTTAGGTGCCATCTAGTTGTGTCTGACTCTTAGCGACCCTCATAGGGTTTTTCAATGGCTGAATGTTTCAGGATTGTCTCGGGAGTGGATCTTTCTCCCATTTTTGTGGGGCAGGGAATTGAACCTGGGACCTCAGAGACTGCAGAGTGCTGCTTTACCAACTGAGCTAAATCCCAGGCCAGATACAGAGTAGAGCAAGGTATTTAATTGAGAGTGCATATGTATGAGGTGGAGGTGGAAATCCAGGGAAAGCCATGGAGATGTGAAAACAATAAAACTGTGTTATATTTCATTTGAAGTAAAACTGATAGACTCCAGCGTGTCTGTCAGCTTGTCATGCTGTCGCAGCTTATGTATTACTATGATCCTGAAAGCTATGCCACTGGTATTTCAGATTCTAGCATGGCCACTAATGGTGAACAGGTTTCAGGTAAGCTTTCATGCTAAGGCAGACTAGGCAGAAGGACTTGGCGGCCCACTTCCAAAACAATTAGTCAGTGAAAACCCTCTAAATAGGAGAGAAGCCCTGTCAAATATATTGCTGCAAAATGAGCCTCCCAGGCTGGAGGGGATTTACAGAATGATTGAGGAAAGGTTTGGTCCTCGTAGTAGAGTTGACCTTAAAAACAGGAATTTAAAGCCCCTGGGACCTCCTTTTGCTGATGTGGCATGACTCAAAATGGGAAAATATATAGTAGCTACAATATATTGGGCTCAAACATATAAAGATTGTGTACCTGACACAGTATTGGGTAGTTTTTCGTTATATTGTGCATAGGATCACTATGAGTGGCAACTGACTCAACAGCACTAACCAACAAAACAAAACTGGTAGAATCCCTAAGAATTAGAGGGGTTAATTATATAAGATCATCTTTTTGGAAAGCATATGTAAATGTTATCTTAATTACTAACAGAAAAACATGCAGTTATGTATACACTTGTATAGAAATGAATGATAACATTTTTATATATGGGCTATATTATGCAATTCCTTTTATATGCAGAGAGGGACACATAGGAAACTGATTTGGTAGTGTAGGGAGGAAGAGGAAGACTTTTTACTATACTTTCCTAACTCTGAATTTATTTTTTTTTACCAGATGAATGTAGTGTTTATTCCAAATGTAATTTAAATGAAAAGTAATAATGATTCCTTATAGCAAGCTGATTTTTCTATGAGAGAAAACTGTAATAATTATTTTTAAAAATTGTTTATTAGATTTGATATTTCTTATGACATTTCTCTAGATCTCTTCTGGTCTACTTGATAATAAAATAAAACTTTTCAAGATATGTTTGTTTCTTTATCTTTTTGTTTTTGAGAGAGTTACTACTTTATTTGGTTCTGTGAACTAAATTACTTTTTGTATTTCTCATCATTTAAAAAATTTATTTTAACTGACACATAACATAAAATTATACATATTAATAGGGTATACTGCCACGTAACGTTTGATACATGTATGCATTGTACAATGTTTATATCAGATTTTTAAATATGTATATATCTCCTCAAATATTTATCATTTCTTAGTAGCAAAAACTTTCAAAATCTTTTCTTCTACCTTTTTGAAATGTACAGTACATGTTGCTATGTATAGTCACCCTGCTATGCATGGAAATTCCTATATATCAGTAACTGAGAATCCAATAATCAACTTTTATCCATTCCTTCTCTGATCTACTACTCTCTCTGGCTTCTGGTAACCTCCATTCTACATTCAACTTCTATGAGATCAGCTTTTAAAAATTTCACATATGAGTAAAATAATGCAGTACTTATCTTTCTATGACTAGCTTATTTCAGTTAACATAATGACCTCTGATCTCATTCATGTTGTCTCAAATGACAGGATTTTATTCTTTTTATGACTGAGTAGTATTTCATGGTGTATATGTACCACTTTTTGTTCATTTATCAGTTGATAGGCACTTCAGTTGTTTCCATTTCTTGGATATTGAGAATAGTGCTGCAGTGAACATGGGAGTACAGCTGTTTCTTCAACAGATTGATTTCATGTCCTTTGATGCATATACCTACCTATTTATGGGATCACGGGATCATATTGGGAATTCTATTTTTAAATTTTGAGGAGCTTCTATACTGTTTTCCACATTGGCTGTACCAATTTACATTCCCACCACTGTGCAAGTTCCTTTTCCTTCATATCCTTGCTAGCATTTGTTCTTTTTAGTCTCTTTCATTATAGCCATTTGTACTGAGTAAGATTGTATCTTATTGTGGTTTTGATTTGCAATTCTCTGGTGATTAGTGATGTTGAACAGTTTTCCATGTACCTGTTGGCCATTTGTATGTCTTCTTTCCAGAAATGTCTACTGAGGTCTGTTACCCAATTTTAAATTAGGTTATTGTTTTGTTTTGGTTTGTGCTATTGAACTTTTGGTTTTCTTTGTATAGCCTGAATATCAACCCTTTGTTCAATATATATTGTTGTTGTTAGGTGTCATTGAGGTGGGCCTGACTCATAGATACCCTATGTACAACAGAATGAAAAACTCCCCAACACTGTGCCATGCCTGGCATTATTGTCAGTGTTTCTCTGCTATTCATAAGGTTTTCAGTGACAGATTGTTTCTGGAGTGGATTGTCAGGTCCTTGTCCTTAGCCTGCAGCACCTGGCATTCCCAGGTGGTCTCTCATCCAAGGACTAACCAGGCCATACCTGCCTAGCTTCCAAGATCAGGCAAGATCAGATGCCAGGGTGTTATCGCAGACATGTTCAATGTATGTTGTTGTTAGATGTCATCAAGTCCTGTCTTGTGGGGTTTTCAATGGCAAATTATTTCGCGATTCCTTTGGGAGTGGATTACCATGTCCTTCTCCCATTTTTACAGTGTTGAGAATCAAACTCGGGACTTTAGAGACTGCAGAGCACCACTCTACCAACTGAGCTAAATCCAACTAAGCTAAATCCCAGACCCGTTCAATGTATAGTTTGCAAATGTTTTCTCCCATTCTGTCTATTCTGTTCCATTGGTATACATTTTTATGCCAATACCATGCTATTTTGATTATTACAGCTTTGTAATGTGTTTTGACGTCAGAGAGTATTTGCCTCCTGTTTTGCTCTTTTTGCTTGAGATGGCTTTGGCTATTTCAGGCTTTTATGGTTCCATATAAATTTTAGGACTGTGTTTATTAGTTCTATGAACAATGTATTAGTATTTTGATAAAGATAGGGGTAGTTATGTAAATTTTAACAATACTGATTCTTCGAATTTGTGAACACAGGATATTTTTCTACTTCTTTGTGCCCTCTATAATTTCTTTCATCATTTTTACTAGTTTTCACTGTAGAAATCTTTCACCTCATTGTTTAAACTTATTCCTAGTTATTTTTGTTTGTAGCCATAATAATGCCTATACATAGTGACCCTATGTACATAATAATGGGATCTGTAGTTTTCTTTTTGTTGTTGTTGTACCTTTTCTTTTTCTTTTTTTTGATACCAAGGTGATGCTAGCCTTGTAAAATCTCATTGAAAGAATTTCCTTCTCTTTTGGTTTTTGGGATACCGTAAGGAGAACTAGTATTAGCTGTTCTTTAAATATTTAGTAGAATTCAACAGTGAACCCATTTGGTGCTGGCTTTTTGTTTGATGGAAAACTTTTTATTACTGATTCAATCTTACTTGTTAATGGTCTGTTCAAGTTTTCTATTTCTTTGTAATGCTAGCTTGATAAGATGTATGTTTCCAGTAATTTGTCCATATCTTCTAGGTTATCAAATTTATTGACATATAATTGTTCATAATAATCTCTAATGATCCTTAGTATGTCTTTAGTATCAACTGTAATTTTATATCTAAGATTTTATTTGAGTCTTCTGCTATTCTATTTATTTTTTTAATGTGCATTTCATTTATTCTGCTCTGATCTTCATTTCTTTTGTCTTCTAGTTTTGAGTTTGGTTTTGTTTTTCAGTTGTGAACTTAAACCTTATTTATCATTATGTATATCCCTTTAACTTCATGAAATCTACTTATATATCAAAAATCAATTAAATTATGGAATATCTGTTTTTCTTTTCATTTGTTAGTTTCCTTTAGCCTGTACACTCCTTTATCACCTTTTTAAAGAATATTATATTGTCTTTGTCACCTCTCCGCCTTAATCTTTCACTAATTATATCATTTGCATACTATTCTTATAAAAGTTGTGTTCATCTTGGTCAAAACTTCATAATTTGTTCTTAGTGCTTCCATAATTTATTCTCTCCATATTTGCATATAGTTAATTTCTTCTCAGCTTCAACATGTTGTTGTTGTTCTTGGGTGCCATAATTCCCCTCCTTTCATTGCTCTCTGTCTTCTACATGTAAATTCTAATTTCCTGTTTCCTACTATCTTTCAGAAATAACTTCTTTTGTCTTAATCTTATGTAACAGACACAAAAATAACATGTTAAAATATTTACTTTTCTACTCTTCGCTTTTCTTAACTTATGATCCCCTTTCTAGACAATAAATAGACATATTTAGAGATGCTAAAATTGTAGTAGATTACTTCACATAGTAAAGAGGTAGCAACAGAAGAAGAAATTGAAAGGCAAAAGAGTTTAATGTAAGCACAAATATGCTGAAGGAGCTTCAGAGAGAGAAAGGACACAGGTTGCCACTAAATGAAGTATATGACACTTGCTTAAGAGATAAAGTGAAAGAACTTTAAGAAATTTGTGTTTTGGGAATGTGCAGTATAATTTTCCTTTTCATATATTTTATATTTAAAATATTTTCTCAAATTTTCTTATATACCCGGTCAAATGTATAAGTGAATTCTGTGTCTAGACATGGTTCTCATCCCCAAGATTTCTCATTACATTTGTGCAGATATTATAAAAAATACATATATTATGAAATATTTATATATTATATAATATATAAGCTATATATACTCTACATAATACATATAATCCTCATATATAATCTTTGTGCATGTTGTGTGTCTTTTACTTCGTCATTAAGATTATAAACTTTTTAGAACCAAGAGTCATACCATTGTATCCCATGGATTGCCCAGAATTCCACTGGAGAAAGGAGAGAAATGTTTGAAGTAAGGAGAAGCAAAAGAGTTTGAAATATAATTACTGAATAATGTTAAAAATAAAAACAATGAAGAGATCTACTATAGCTCAGCTTAACTGAATCTTCCACTCTTATTCCTGGCAAGCATTAGGAGAGCAATCAAACTTTTCCACCATATAAACAATGTCCTTAGTTTGTTATTTCCTTTTCTTAAGCTTAATTTTTATCTTTCATTGAAATAATGCACACACATGTTTTAAAAGTCAAAAGATGCTAAAAGTAGCTAATAAGGGCAGCAAAAGAACAATTTTTTTCAGCTGTTTCTCAGAAGCAATCATTGTCTTTTAGCCATTTTTTTATATTAACATTTATATTTCAAATTTTATCTCCGGCACCAATTTTACATATTATTTGTTAATTTCTGGATTAATTTTGCATGCCTGCCATCATAAATTACCACAAATTTAATGAGTTAAAACACAATTTTTTTATTTCATAGTTTTGTAATTCATAAATCCTGTGCAAGCTTTCATTAGGCTAATATCAAGATGTGAACAAGGCTGCATTCTCCTCTAGAAGTTAGGGGAATCAATTTCCTTGCTCTTTCTAGCTTCTAGAGACACATTCTCCCTAAGATTTATTGCTCCTTCCTCTGTCTTCGATGCCAGTGACAGCAAGCAGGTATAGTCTTCATGCTGCCGTCCCTCTGGTTCTCTTTTCCGATTCCCTGTCCCACTTTTAGGAATCCTTGTAGGTACAATAAGCCTACACAGATAATTGAGAATTGTTGTTGTTAGGTACCATCAAGTTGGGTCTGAATTCACAGCAATCCTATGTACAGCAGAACAAAACACTTCCCGATTCTGTGCCAGGCACATGATCTTATTTATGTTTAAGCCCATTGTTGCAGATACTGTGTCAATCCATCTAGTTGAGGGTTTTCCTTTTTTGTTGTTGTTGTTCTGCCACTCTCCCAAACATGATGTCCTTCTCCAGGGATTGGTCCCTCCTGACTACATGTCCAAAATAAGTGAGACTCAGTCTAGCCATCCTTGCTTCCAAGGAGCACTCAGCTTAATTCCACTTGTCCATGTAATTTTATGTATTTTCAGGTTCCTGAAATTAACATTTTGTTGTCTTTTGGGGAAGGCTATTTTTCTACTACCTCACCTTCTGTTTTTGCTTAAAAAAAAAGTATTAGCCCTCTTTAGCACTATTTTTGACTATTCCCCTTTTGTACTTAATATTACTTTTTAAAATTAAATCTGTAGTTAATTTTTTTATTATTTAGAGCTTTTAAATAGTGACTGCTGAACAAAATAATGTACTTAATTTCTTACTCAACTTTTTATTTTCCTGTTATTCATACTTGCCTCACTTTTTTATTGTTGATTTCCAATTTCTGCTTATATTTTCTTACTTCCTATTATAATGTTATAAAATTTGCCCATAGTTTTACTAGTATGGTCAAATATTTTTAAAACGTAATATTAAATAATGTGACTTATTGTTGGAGACCTCCCTCCTATTTTCTACAAAATCAGAATGGATAGTTGTTTAGTACTAAGGAGTCTATATATGGAAACATTATTCTAGATTTTAATTCTCTATCTTCTACAGTAGCTAGTACCTAAAGTTCCAGGGTTGTTAAACAGCTCTGCAGGTGATCCTCTTGTCATTGTTTTTCCCTTTTGCATACACATAACTTATACCTTGGGTAACCATATAATTGATCTTTATCTGAACATGGCATAATACAAGAATAGGAAGGAAAAATGAAGGAAAATCAAAGAAGGAAAGGAAACAGTAAAGTCAAGTTACTTTTATCCCCAGAGCAAGACTTAGAGAAATATGTCTTATGTATTTAAATTAAATGTCAGTACAATTGAAATTTAAGTTAGGGAAACGTTTATAGTTTGTTTATTTTTAGAATATTACTTTAAATATGTAAAATTACTAAAATAATTGATAGCGGGCCTCAGCTTAAATTACCACTTTCCCAGAGGTTAAATAGCACTTCCAAATCTAAAGTAGTTCCTATACATTATGTCACATCATTCTGGTTTTTATATCTTCTTTATAGTGCTTACTACAGTTGAAGTGTTCTTATTTAATATTCACTTATTGCCTATCTCCCCATGACAAAATGTAAGACCCATGGGTGCAAGTACTAAATCTGTCTTGTTTACTGACTTCTCTCTAGCACATGGAGTAAGGCTTTGCACATAAGTGCTCAATACATAGCTAATGAATGGATGAAGAAAAGTGTTTAGAAACATTATTTTTATAAATATATAAAATTTTAGTAGCATATCAAAAGATTCTTTGTAAATAAGACTTTAGAGACTCACAATGTTTTTCATATGGTTTAAATACTACTCTCTAATCTCATTTAATTATGTATTATACTCTCATATGTTAGTAAGAGGTTTATTTATTTAAGTCCTGGTCAAATTATATAATCTGTGAGTTCTTAATGAATGTTTACTGTAACTATATTGTAGGAAATGAGTGCAGTGGAATTTTACTAGTGTTCATTATAAAAAGACTTACTAAGAAAATTAAGTCTGCATCCTTACCACTGTGGTATCTGATCCCATCAGATCTTGGAAGCTAAGCAGGGTTGGGCCTGGTTAGTACTTGAATGGGAGACCATCTGGGAACACCAGGTGCTGTAGGCTTGAAAGACGGTCCCAGCAACCCACTCCCAAAGAAACAATCAGCCATTAAAAAATCCTGTGAATAGCAGAGAAGCACGACAATAATGTCTTTGCACAGTGTCACTATGACTTGGACACCAATTTGATGGCACGTAACAACAACAACAAGAAAATTAAAATTATAAAAAGAGAAATGTTATACAGAAAGATTCCTAATATACTAATTACTAATGGTTTATGTTACACAGCTAAAGCTCCTAAAATTTTTCTAACTTGCTCCTTCTTAAATTTCTTTCTCTTTAAGCATTAGTTATGGCGTAATAATAAAAACTAGTTGTATTTTAGTGACCAAGAAATATGAAAGTTGTTTGAAGTCATGAATATATTAAAGTCAATATTTCTAATGATAACTAGGTTTCCGAAATATGAAGTCTACTGAACAGTCTCATCTTTAAAATGGTGTTTTCATATGAAAACTTAGTTAAGAAACAAGTGTCACAAAAAATGTATCATGTGCTCAAAAAATTAAAAGTCTGGGCTTTGGAATGATGTTGATTTAAGTAAGACATCATCTGTTACTTGAGTAAATAACTTTTTCTTGAGTAAGTTAACATTTCTCAACCCCAGAGACAGTGCTGAGACAATAGATGTAAAAATACCTAACATAATGTTCATTATAAATGTTCAATAAATTCCAGTTCTCTTTCCTTCCCAAATGAAGTGGGAGCAAAGAGTCTTCTCAGATGTATGATTACTACATTGGCCAAAACTAGAAAAAAGAAAGTTGAAAAAGTACCCATTTAACCCTTGTTGTTTGTTGTTAGGTGCTGTCGAGTCTGTCTGACTCATAGTGACCCTTATAGGGTTTTCAATGGCTATTTCGGGATTGCCTTAGGAGTGAATTGCCAGGTCCTTCTCCCATTTTTGTGGTGCTGGGAATAGAACTCAGGACCTCAGAGACTGCAGAGTGTGCTGTACCAACTGAGCTAAATCCCAGCTCCATTTAACCCTAGTGAATTTAAATGTATTTGCCAGTAGTAAGGGGTGGGGCAAGTTTCTAATTAAAGTCTTTTAGGAATCAAGATCTGACTATGTTTTAAAAGGTAGCTACATTTAGTTTTTACAATTATTTTGCTCTTAAGCTATAAATTATATGGAAATATAAACTAGAATATTCTGTCCTCAATTATTTCAAAAAGATAAAAAGGTAAATAATATAGAATATTTTATTTATATATTATATAAAGTTTTATTCTGCAAATTCAACATAGATGTATATAGTTAATCATATATAGGTATTTTATCATTTTATGGATGAGGAAATTAAAGAAAGAAGGATTAAGAAAACTTGCAAAGGTACACAACTAATAAATTGTAGGGTTGAGATTCTGACACAGATAATCTGATGTTAGATTCTATGTTCCTAATTTCTACATAGTCTGAAATGATCAAAAATAAATCCATAGAAGTGGTACAAACTTGAAACAAGTCTAAAAAGTTAATTATGGAATGGACTGAGACTTCTGAAAAGAAAGGGGAAAATGTAGAGAATTATTTTTGTGGCTATATCTTCCAAAAGAATGAATGGATCTATTGTTTAGAAGAAATAGTAGTTTCCTGGCCTAAAGATGGTGTATTAGAAGCTGTCTCCCTATGACTCTGTGGGGTAAAAAGAGAACAATAAAGATGGACTCAATTCCAAAGAAATAATAGAGAAGCAGCAGCACAGTCCATGAAAGAGCTGATAGGTCAGCTGAAAAACATTTGCAAACAGAAAGGTTATGTACAAAAAGGAAAAATCAACTCATAGAGGCTTCATCTCCAACTCCCTTTCTGTATGGAGGAGAAACAAAAACCTCATCCAAAAGGTAAGCCAGGTGGCTCAGGTGATTAAAGAGACTGCTATACCTACCCAGGAGAAAAGTTTATTGATCTCACAAGCCTTAAAGCCAGTTGGGAGATTTTGTATGACATTGACTTCTCTTGCAAGCCAGATCAGTATAAAATAAATCAGTTCTGTTGCTCTCCACATTCCAGAGAACAGCAGTGGCTAGATGTCATTTGGAAAGAGGTCTCTTTGATTTAAACTGAACTATTCAAGGGGGTTTCAAAACAAGGAAAAATCAGAGGACAAGGAACCTGGGAATGCCTCATCACAATGTGTTGGGTATAAAATGGCTGCACAAAACAAGGCAGTGGTGAAGAGTGGGAAGCCCAGAGACAGCCATGCCTAAAAAGCTGGTGAAGGAACACTCTTGCAAATACTGCTCAGTGCCTAAGATGGACAGTGCTGTCCTCTCTCTTTCCTGGATAGATAACTCTGAGCCTGGGGAGGGAGCCACTTCACAGAGAGCCCAGGAAAATCTCTCCCAACAGCAAGACTGACAACTCAGAAAGTCAGCTCAGGCAAATTTCCTGAGCCCCACAGCATCCTCTCACCCACAGTGTTTACTGTTTGGTGAGAGCCGAAGGCTCTGAAATCTTGCCCCCAGCACAGATATCAGGGCTGTCTTTGCTTCTTTCATATCCCAACACACTCAGTACTGATCTCTCAACTTGCACATTAGTCAGTCTAGGGTGAGACTCTGGAGAAAGTGAGAATCTGCCCACCCACAGATTGTGAAGGTAAGCAAATATCCTAGATGGGCAACAGACTGGAGACTGGTCTGGCTCACCACTAGCCTGAATGAAAATCACCAAATACAGTAGACCTACCCACCTCATGCACTTGGTAGATTATAATATTAGAGGGCCCAGAGAAAAGCTGATCCAATACTTGATCCTTTTTTCTCTTCTTAAACACAACATTTACCTTCTTTTTGATATTAATATACCTTTAATACTATTCAATCTTTTTTTGAGAAAAAAAGCTTTTATACCTTTGTTATTCCTGCTTTTATGTTTATATAATTTCATTTACAACTTTTTCTTTATTGTGTAAGCAGAATTTATAAACTTCTTGCTTTTTTCTCTTTTTCTAACACTTCTCCATTCTACCTCTTCTTATTCCTTTTCATTTAATCTTGCTGTTTATTACCTTTCTCCTTTCTCTACACCCTTCCTTCATATCATTTATTTAGTACTTTTAATATCAACTTAATTTTTTCACTTTGTAGCTTGCGCCTTACATATTTCGGACATGTAGTCAGGAGAGAATAATCCCTGGAGAAGGACATCATGTTTGGAAGAGTGGCAGGTCAACGCAAAAGAGGAAAACCCTCCACCAGATGGATTGACACAGTGTCTGCAACAATGGGCTTAAACATAAATAAGATCATTTGCCTGGCACAGAATCGGCAAGTGTTTCGATCTGCTGTACATAGGGTCGCTATGAGTCGGACTTGACGGCACCTAACAACATAACAATTTTTTCACTTTATAGCTTACATTATTTTACCTATTTTCTTTTCTTTGTTCATTGACAGTGTAGAAGTTAGCATTAATCAACTTTAATTGTACTTCTATATCTGATTTGACATGTTGTTATTACAGCCACAATGGTTTGTTTTCTCATCTCTGAGGGATACAGGAGGCTGAGCTCTTGATAAGGCTATTCATGTGGAAAACCCACAAATAAATCCCAAAGAAATATCCATTCCAGCAGATGTGCAAATCACAAGAAAGAAGCATAAGGAACATAAAAAAACCAAATACCATGACTGCTCCAAAGATCATAGCTCCCCAATAAACAAAGCCAAAGATACTGAAATGGTTGATATGCTAGACAAAGGATTCTAATCATAAAAATGATCAACAGCCTCGAAGAGGATACAAATAAGCAAATGAATGAACTGAGAAAATTAATCCAGATAGTGGATGAGAATTTCATCAAAGAAATTGAAATTATGAAAAATAAGTAAGTGGAAATGTTGAAAATGCAAAACTCAACAAATCAAATTAAAACCATGGTAGAAAGTAACACAAGCAGACTATATCAAACAGAAAAATTTCAGGGATAGAAGACAAAGTCATTGAAATGCCATACTGAGAGAGAGAGAGAGAGAGAGAGAGAGAGAGAGAGAGAGAGAGAGAGAGGAAGGGAGAGAGAGAGAGAGAATGAGAATGAATAAACAAACATGGCCACAACCCTCAATAACTGTGGAACATGAAAAACAGACCAGACCTAAGAATTTATGTGCCATGGTATTTTCCAATGCAACCATGTGGTTGTGAAAGCTGTATACTGAATAGGGGAAGATAGCAGAAGGATTGGTGCTTTTGAACTATAGTCCTGGAGACAAATACTGATTATGCCATGGGCTGTCAAAATAACCAACAAATCCATCCTAGAATTCTAACTAGAGTGCTCCTTGGAGACAAGAATGGCTAGATTGCATCTTATGCATTTTGAATATGTAGTTAGGAGGGACCAGTTCCTGGAGAAGGACATCATGTTTGGGAGAGTGGCACTTTGATGAAAAAAAGGAGGACCTGCAACTGGATGGATTGATGCAGTGCAACAATGGGCTTAAACATGAAAAAGATCATGTGCATGGCACAGAGCCAGAGAATGTTTCATTCTCTTGTACATAGGGTCTGTATGAGTTGAACCCAACTTGACAGCACCTAACAACTACAAGAATCCACAAAGTAGAAAGGGCATCTGAGATAAAAACTAAGGCCATAAAGAAGCTAGTCAATGAAATTATAGCAGAAAACTTCCCAAAACTAGGGTAGAAATAGACACCCAAACACAAAATACATTTAGAACCCCAAACATACATGATCAGAAGACAAGAGGAAGAAGGAAGACAGACATAAATGCAAAAGCTCCAGAAAAAATGAATCCCATAAGAGGAACACATGAACAAATGAGATGAAAGAAGCAAGTATGTCCAACTTAGTAAATCAGCAAACTCCTAATGTGAACACTGGGAAACAGAAAAGAATAAGCACTCCTTGAACCAACTAGGAAAACAACCAATAAAATTACAGGGAACAACAAATTCCTCTTAAATATAACCATCAATGCAAATGATCATAATGCCCCAGTTAAAAGATGCAGATGAGCTGATTGGTGAAATACAAGACCCAACTATCTTCTGTCCCCAAGAAACATGCATCACTGGCAAAGACACACAGTGGAAGTGAAAAATATGAAATACAAGATACCAAGTATGGGGAAGCCAAAAAAAGCAAATGTTGTAATAATGATATCTGATAAAGTAGACTTTAAGTCTAAATTTGTCACAGGAGATAAAGAAGGACACTACATCCTATTAAGTCTGTCATATATACCCTCTATTATATATACCCTCAAATTATTCAATAAAATAGAAAGGGAAGGAATACTTCCAGACTCATTCTATGGAGCCAGTATTACCCTGATAACAAAACCAGGTAAAGACACAACAAAGAAAGAAAATTATGGACCTATTTCCCTGATAAACATAGATGCAAAAATTCTCAATGAAATACTTGCAAACCAAATCTAGCAACACATTAAAAAATATCATATATTACGATCCAATAGATTTCAAACCAGGGATACAAGGATGGTTCAATACATGCAAATCAATAAATGTAGTCCAGTATATAAATGGATGCAGAGAGAAATCACATGATTATGCAGAAAATTACTATGACAAAGGTCAACATCCCCTCATGATAAAAGGACTGAATAAATTAGGAATAGAAATAATATACCTCAACATAATAGATGGTATATCTGACAAACTTAAAGCTAACATTATACTAAGTGGAGAAAACTAAAATCATTTTGTCTAAAATTAGGAATGAGTCAAGGGTGTCTATTTTTTCAATTGTTATTCAATAAAGTGATTGAAGTCTTAGTCACAGCAATAAGACAAGAGAAGGAAAGGGACACAAATAGGGAAGAAAGAAGTCAAATTATCCCTATTTGTAGATTATTTAATACTATACCTAAAAGACCCTAAAGACTGTACCAGAAAATTCATCTGTCTGATACCGTCAGCAAAGTAGCAGAATACAAAATCAGTAACAGTTTTGTACATTAGCATTGGACATACGGAGAATGAAATCAAGAAAAAAAATCTACTTACAATAGCCTCAGAAGAAAAAAAAATACCTAGTAATAAATCTAACTAAGGGTGTGAAAGATCTCTACAATGAAAACCTCAAAACATTGAAGAAAGAAACTAAAGAAGACACCAGAAGATGAAAAGACCTCTCTTGTTCATGGATCCACAGAACTGATAGTATAAAAATGACCATACTTTCAAAAGTGATTTCTAAAAATAGATCTACCACATGACCCAGCTATAACACTATTGGGAGTTTACCCAAAGGGAGATGTGTCATCATACCAAAGAGACACCTGCATCACCGTGGTCAATGCAGTACTTTTCACAATAGCAAGGATATGGAATCAACCAAAGTGCCCGCCAACAGAAGAATGGACAAAAATCTATGGTACATATACACAATGGAATACTACTCGGCAATGAAAAAATAAAATAATGTCATTTGCAGCAAAATGGATGGAATTGGAGAAAATTATTTTGAGTGAATGAACACCAGCCCAGAAAGAGAAATGCCAAATGTTCTCATTCATATATGGAAAGTGAATCAAAA
The DNA here is from genome assembly GCA_007922755.1 of Pedetes capensis. Lineage (NCBI taxonomy): Eukaryota > Metazoa > Chordata > Mammalia > Rodentia > Pedetidae > Pedetes > Pedetes capensis. The sequence goes on along the minus strand of VMDO01016897.1, from coordinate 27,957 downwards.
ATTAAAAGAAGGAAAAAATCCTTTGCGGAGGTCAGAACATAATAAAAAGCTTACGTTAACTTAGTGGAGAAGGGACAATTTGGGGAGCACAAAAGAATGATGGAGGGATCTAGCAAAAGGAGGAAATCCTGGGAGAGGAGAGGGGGAAAGGAGAAACAAGGAGGAGTGAGGAATACAGGAAGGGGCGACCTCAGAGTGAACAGCCCAACTTTAATAGTTCTGGAAATAATTTTAATTACAGTGGTACCTCAGTGGTTTAATAACACCAATAATACCAAAGAGTGGTAATAATACAATGGGCTAGAAAATTTATGTAAAATGTAAATGACAATGTAAAAAGATAGTTCACTACAGAAAAAAATTCAATCTTAAACATTATTGGGATCTAAGGATATACAGAAAATATTACCACAAAAAAACATGCAAATGGAAGAGAGGTCTTTGGTGGGGGGGGTGAGGGGAGAAAGTGCACAAGAGAGTAAGGGGGAGCTGATCTGTGTAATGTACAACAAAATGCATATATGGAAATGTCACAATGAAATGCATGTCAGAATGAAACACATTAAGTTGTACATTAAGAATTTCCAATAAAAAAGTGATATACAGATTCAACACATTCTCCCTCAAAATTCCAATTACTTTCTTCACAAAAATAGAGAAAATAACCTTAAAATTCACATGGAAACACAAAAAACTCTGAATAGTCAAAACAATCCTGAGTAGAGAAAGCAATGCAGGAGGTGCTGTGATACCTCACATCAAATTATGCTTTGTTGTTGTTGTTAGGTGCCGTCGAGTCGGTATCTGACTCATATCGACCCTCTGTACGACAGGAGAAGCACTATTGTTAGTGCTTCTCTGCTGTTCATAGGGTTTTGAATGGCAGCTTGATTTTTGGGAGGGGGTCCTTCTCCCAAGCCTACCGCTTCTGGTGTTCCCAAGCGGTCTCCCATCCAAGTACTAACCAGGCCCGACCCTGCTTAGCTTCTGAGATCTGACAGGATCAGATGCCACAGGGCTACAGCTGCAGGCCAAATTATGCTTCTGATCCATATTGCTTGGCACTCAGTTACCGAGCTAATACCTGTATGAGATGCTTCAGTTACCAGTAACGTTTCCAGGTGAAACAAAAGAGAAAGAATCACTTTATGTATTGATTTCAATAAATAAAGACCTGTCCTGATCCTGTATTTGTGGTCTTGTGGGGTTTTTTACATACATATTCCTACCTATAACAAGAAGTCATCATGGTACTCAAGAAACTATCTAGTGCTAAAAGTGAGACAAAGAGGAAAACAGTAATAACTATTGAATTTTAGGTAGAATTTATTGCTAAGTAGGTGAGTGGCATATGTTTGTCTGAATTAGTCATTCAGTATAGTGTTAGAACCAATAAATACATTTACATTATTTCTTATAAGGAAAAAAGTGCTTGGCACTCTGATGGGTACTTGACCAGCCTTCCAGATGGATTAGGCTCAAGTGCTGAAGTACCACTGTAATCCAGTCAATAAACAAGCAAATGAATTGAACAGACATTTCTCAAAAGAAGTATTTGAAATGACCAATAATTATATGGAAAAATGTTCAGCATTTTTAGTCATCAGGAAAATGAACATCAAAATCATATTGAGATTCCATCTTACCCCAGTCAGAACAGAGAACATCCACAAAACAAACAACAAATTCTGGCAAGGATGTTGAGAAAAAAGAACCCTTGCTAGCTGGGTGTGGTGGTGCACGCCTATAATCCCAGCAGCTTGGGAGGCGGAGCCAGGAGGATTGCAAGTTTGAGACCAGAGGAAGTCTGCGTAACTTAGGGAGACCCTGTCTCGAAAAGTAAAGAACAACAAAAAAAGGGGGGGCTGGGGGTGCAGCTCAGTGGTCCAGCACTTGCATAGCATGCAAGCTCGAGGCCCTGGGTTCAACGCCTAGTACCGCAAAAGTAAAAAAAGAAAAAAGAAAAAAAGAACCCTTGCTGGTAGTAGTGTAAATCTGTATAGCCATTATAGAAGTCATTATGGAACTTTCTCAGTAAACTTAAAAGTAGAACTACCATATGATCCAGCTGTACAACTCCTGGGTGTACACTCAAAGTAATCTTAGTCAACATACTATCAAGACATTTGCACTTCCATGTTCATTGTAGCACTATTCACAGTAGACAAGAGGTGAAATCAGGCTGTATGTCCATGAACAGATGAATGAATAAAATGTGATATATATACACAATATAGTTTTGCTCAGCTATAAAGAAGAATGAAATTATGTCATCTGCCAGACAGTGGATGGAACTAGATATCATCATATTGAGCAAAGTGAGCCAAACGCAGACAAACAAATACTGCATATTCTCTCTCATGTGTGGAATCTAGGTTTCAAAACAAAACGAAACAAAACGTATAAGTGGCACTTGAAAGTAAAAGGTGACTATCTGGAGTGGTTTGGGTACAACAAGGTGGGCTATAAAGAAGAGGTTAATAATAGCAAAGTATACAGTTTAATTGTGTGAAGATGTCAAAGTGAAACCGATTTTGTTGTACACTAATTTAGAAATTGTTATTGTTGTTAGGTGCTGTCAAGTCAGTTCCGATTCATAGCGACCCTAATATCTAACAGAAGGAAATATTCCCTGACACAGTGCTATGCCCTACACTATTGTCAGCGCTTCTCTGCGATTCATAGGGTTTTCAATGACTGATTGTTTCAGTAGGTTGCCAGATCCTTCTCAAACAAAAAAATAAAATAAAATAAAATAAATTAAATAGCATAAATTTAAAATATGATAAAGATAGAAGAATCATTTAATAATATAAATTTAAAGTATAATGAAAATAGTTACTTGGCATATTACTTTAACTCTTTTACCCTCCACTGACGTAGTGCCTGATAGTGCACAATATCGGGGAGTGTTTCCATCTGTTGTACATAGATTTGCTATGCGTAGGACCTGACTCAGTGGCACCTAATAACAATAACAACCCTGCAGTGAGAGCAATATCATTTTAAAAAAATAAGACAGGCATGGTTAAGAGTTGAATATAAATGGAAAGAAACACTCAAATGCTTTTAAAAAGTTAAAAATATTACTAATGTAAATTATGTATTGAACAATACAGAAAATATAATGTAATAGTTGAATCATTGTTAACAATCTGTGAGTAATCTCTTAGTTATCTTTGAGAAATCATAAAAAATAGAAAGAAACCTTGATTGACTACCTACTTTGTAAGAATCACTGGTCTAGAAGCAGTAGAAACAAAGCCCACCCTATTTCATGCCTTCAATGAACTTGTAGTCTTAGCTACTCAAAGATATCTTACCAGTTTTGAAAGGGATATTTCAAAAAGAAATACAAATTTCTAAATTTATTCTTGCATTGACTTTAATCTCAATACAAGAATAAATCTAGAGAGTGACAAAATGGATATTATTGGAGAATTTAACAAGTTGGTAGTACCATTTGGGGTCTTACATGAGTCAATGAGAATAAAGTCATGTGTAAAGAAATCATTTTCCAGCCTGGTGCAATGGTGCATGCCTGTAATCCCAGTGACTCAGAAGGTAGAGGCCGGAAGATTGCAAGTTTGAGACCAGAGGCAGTCTGTAATTTAGCAAGACCCTGTCTCAAAAAGTAAAAAATTGGGCTGAAGGTGTAGTTCAGTGGTACAGCACTTGCCAAGTATGCAAGCTTGAGGCCCTGGGTCCAACCCCCAGTACCAGGAAAAAAATAAAAGAGAGAGAGAGAGAGAGAGAGAGAGAGAGAGAGAGAGAGATCTTCCTCCCTCTTTCACCTTTCCCAGTGACCAAAAGACCTCCCACTAGAGTCAGCTTATTAAAAATTTGTACCACCTCCCAATAGTGCCATGTTGCAACCAAGCCTTAACCACCTGAACCTTTGGGAGACATTCAAGATGTAACTATCACACCCAATAAAGCTTAATAGATGCTTCTCTGGATTATGTGAGCAGCTGTAATTTTCTGATTAGAAAGTGCTATAAAAAACCTCTACTGTGTTAGGAATGCTGTATATATTTGAGTAATAAAGGATGTTTGTTATATATTTATATCTTCTATATTTTACAGATGCTTTATAATTTAAAAAATCCTGAGTCCAGAAAGTTAGAACATAAGAACAACAACAACAACAACAACAACAAAACAAACAAACAAACAAAAACAAATCTTTACTTGATTTTGACATATTTGAAAGAAGATGACACCATGGTCCCATTTTTTTTTTTCTGCAGGTATAAATGAGTGACATTCTTGAAGCTAATTATCTAGTGGAATGTCTAACAAGGAGGAATATTTTAACATTAAAAATAGAGTAGTACACACAATGTTCTTGCTTCTTCAAAGATTAGAAGGTTAAGAAAATTTGATAATGATTTTTAGATTGAACATAATTTTAGTGGTATAAAGTTAACTGTTTTCTTAAAATCATTTTGCTTTTGTTGCCAGAAATTTAATGGGCTTAAGTGCAGGATATACTATTAATTTAGTTAAAATAAATAAATGCCGGGCATGGTGGCACACACTTTTAATCCCAGTAAGGCAGGAATATCACAGGTTTGTACCCAGAGGCAGTCTGTTCAACTTAGCAAGACCCTGTCTGAAAACAAAAAATAAAAATAGAAAAGGGCTGGGCGTGTAGTTTAGTAGTTGAGAGACTGTCTAGCACAAAGCACTGGGTTCTATCCCCAGGTCGACTCAGAGAGACCCTTTTTGGAATTATTTCATGAGCAGGCTGCCATGTCCTCTCATTTTTTGCAGTGCTGAGGATTGAATCTAGGTGTTAGCATCTTTCATCTTTTCAAAGTAGTCAGACTCCTCTTATCCCAGAAACCACAAGGGAAAGGGACTGTTAAAACAGAAAAATATATATATATATAATGCCCTCAAGAACATGTAGCAAGACTAATTTTATTAGCATCTTGGAGTTTTTCTTAAAGGAATTAGAATATTCATTTAATCTTAAAGTCTTTAATATGTGATCATGTGGAAGAATAATTTGAATATATTTAATCAGATGCTATGCAATTGGTACTGTACTTATTGTTGAGAATAGTGACATGAAAAACTAAAGTCTTTTATCCACAATCAATCAGAAAAGATGAATAAGCATATGGTTATAATACAGTGCAATAAAAGTATGAATTAAATACTGGAGGAATCATAATAGTCAGCATTTATTAACCATTTGCTAGTTTTAAGTTATTTTACTTTTTGGTGCATAGCATTTAATTTTCACAACAGCACTATGAGATGTAGGTAATATGATTATCACCATTTATCACAAGATAGTGATGGAACCACCATCCCATTAAATAATTTCACCCAGATACTAAACCTAAGAAATTTTGTTATTAGGTACCGTTGAGTCATGTCCAACTCATAGGGACCCTCATAAGGTTTTCAATGGCTAATTGGGGATTTCCTTGGGAATGGATTGCTACTTCCTTCTCCCATTTTGCAGTGCCAGGGATCAAACCCTGGTTCTCAGAGAATGTGTAACAGCACTCTCCCAACTGAGCTAAACTCCAGGCCAAACCTACTATTTCCTGAGCTATTAGTGTCCTATACAGAGAATTATTACCTATGTCTATATCGTGAAGTCCATCTTGTATGTTTTCATCTGTAGTTTCAAAGTTCCAGGTCTTGTATTACATTTATTGATCCACTTTGAATGGATTTTTGTACAGAGTAAGAGGTTGGGATCTAGTTTCAGTCTTCTACATATGAATATCCAGTGTTTTTAGGATCACTTGTTAAAGATGCTTTTTTCCAATATATGTTTTTGGCACAAGAATCAGATGGCTGGCTATACCTATGTGGACTTATTTTTGGGTCTTCTATTGCATTGGTCTACCTGTGGTTTTTGTTGTTGTTGTTTGTTTGTTTGTTTGTTTGATGCCAGAACCAGGCTTTTTTTGTTACTATGGCTCTACATCAAATATTGTGATAACCTCCAGCATTTTCTTTTTGCTCAGGATTGCTTTGGCTATTTGGGGTGCTTTGTGTTTCCATACAAGTTTTTGAATTGTTTTTCTATTTCTGTAAAGAATGTTATTGCAATTTGGGTGGAGATTACTTTGAACCTGTAGGTCACTTTGGTAATATGGCCATTTTAACAATATTAGTTCTGCCAATACATGAACATGGGAAGTCTTTCCATCTTCTAGTGTCTTCTACGATTTCTTTCTTTAGTGCTTCATGCTTTTCACAGTAGAGGTATTTTTTAGCATCTTTGGTAAAGTTCATGTCTAGGTTTTTCTTTTCTCTTAACTTTTTTTAAAGTATTGGACACTAGAACCCAGAGTCTTATACATGGATAGGCAAGTATTCTACCACTGAGCTGCATCCCCAGCTTCTTTTTACTTTCTTCTTTTGGGACAAGGTCTCACTAGGTTGTGAAGGCTGCTTCTGGCCTCAAACTTTGGACCTCTCTCTCCCAACCTTCTATCCCCACCCTGAGTACTTACACACAGTGGGTATAACTCCTTTTCCCAGAAATTGTGCAGCAGTTCCAGATTATATGCCCCTTTCATTCCCCTCTACATTGTGACCCACACTTACCACCACATAGACTTGCACCCAGGAATCGGTGTCTTAAGTCATAACCAGTTTCTCGTGTCCACACTGATTCTTGGTGAGGTTGCTCACTTAGTGGAGAAGTAGAAACCTATGGGACTTAAAGGTAAAAAAGTAGGGACTTCTGTCCCTGGCATAAAGGTTTGCCTATACAACCTCTCTTAAAATGATTCCCAGCCATGGTACCAGTGAGCCCGGTAGTAAGTGCCCAGCATTGGGTACTGGGGGGAGGCATCTCCAGTGTCTTCTTGCTGAGTAGGTCACAGATCTCCCGTCTTAAGCTATATTTTTGCAGAGTGCCAGATAATGGGGCTTTTTTAGCTTGCTGAGCATTCCTTTTCTCTTTTGCTTACAGGCTGACTGGGGGAGGTTCTCCCCCTTCTCTACTATTTTGCCTTCCACTCAATATTAGGATCCTTGGTTTTTTTTTTTTTTTTTTAATTTAAAGCTCAGTACTTCTGGATTTCCCCTGGTCTCTAAGTATCTAGTGTTCTTTTATTGCATTTCTATACCTTTCCATGCTACCCATGTCTCCCTGCATCCATGCACTTTGTGATGCAGGAAAATGCTTCAGGTATATAATCTGCCATCTTTTCCAGTCTTTCAATCCATCTCTTAACAGAGACAAGTTTTTCTACCTTTTGATGACTACACCATATTATACTCTCAGCAGCAATACATGAGTGTTCCAATTTACCCACACTCTCTACACTTGTTCTTTTTGCAGGTATGTGTGCACATGCCTATGAGTGGATGCAGTGGTATCTTACTGTGCTTTCACTGCACTTCTCTAATAATAGTTTCAAGTATTTGTTGGGTATGTCTGTATCCTCCTTGAAGAAATATCAATTCAAATCCTTTGCTCATTATGAATTGGGGTTTTTGCTATTGGTAAGTAGCAATTCTGTATATATTCTGGATGTTAATAGTTACAAGATTGGAAATATTTTCTTGCATTATACAGATTTACTCTTCACTCAGAAAGCAATAATTATGTTCAAAGATTTAGAAAATCAAATTTAAGAGAAAGATTAAATAACTAAGAATTTTTAAGTTACTAAAGAGAAAGCTAAGTATTTAATAATTTAGTACACACAGGAGTGTGTGTGTGTGTGTGTGTGTGTGTGCGTGTGTGTGCGCGCACGCACATATATTTTATGAACAGGGCCATCTGTTTTGCATATACAAAAGAAATCAATATAAATTCAAAAGCAGAGATGGTTCTGACCTTTTCATTGCAAATACATTTTTTCAACAACATAAACGGAGACTATACACATGGACTTCACCAGATGGAACATATAGGAATCAAATTGACTACATATGTGGAAAGAGAAGATGGAAAAGCTCTATAGCAAATGTCAAAACAAGACCAGGTGCTGACTGTGGATCAGACCATCAACTTCTCATATGCAAACTCAACTGAAGGTGAAGAAAATTAGAACAAGTGTACAAGAGTCAAAGTATGACCTTGAGTATATCCCACCTGAGTTCAAAGACCACCTCAAGAGTAGGTGTAATGCATTAGACACAAACGATAGGAGACCAGAAGAGTTGTGGCATGACATAAAAAATATCATTCAAGAAGGAAGCAAAAAGTTCTTAAAAAGACAAGAAAAAAAGAAAAGACAAAAATACATGTCAAAAGAGATGCTGGAATGTGCCCTTGAACATCCAGCAGCTAAAGTAAAAGGAAGACATGAAGAAGTTAAGGAGTTAAACAGAAGATTTCAAAGGGCAGCTTGAGAAGACAAAAACAAATATTATAATGACATGTTCAAAGAGCTGGCAGCAGAAAATCAAAAGGGAAGAATACACTCTGTGTTTCTCAAACTTAAGGAGGTGAAAAAGAAGTTCAACCCTCGAGTGGCAATTGTGAAAGCTTCTATATGGAAAATGTTAAATGATGCAGGAAACATCAAAAGAAGATGGAAGGAATACACAGAGCCATTGTACAAAAAAGAATTCGTGGATGACCAACCATTTCAAGAGTTTGCATATGAAGAGAAACCAATGGTATTGAAGGACAAAATGGAAGCTGCCTTGAAAAATTGGCAAAACCCAAGGCTCCAGGAATTGATGAGATACCAGTAGAGATGTTTCAACAAACAGATGCAGCACTGGAGGTGTTCACATGTTTATGCCAACAGATTTGGAAAACAGCTACCTGGCCAACTGACTGGAAGAGATCCATATTTGTTCCTATTCCCAAAAAAGAGGATCCAACCAAATGTGGAAACTATCAGACAGTATCATTAATATCAGACACAAGCAAAATTTTACTAAAGTTCATTCAAAAGCTACCACAGCATTATATAGACAGGGAATTACTGGAAAATCAAGTGGGATTCAGAAGAGGGCAGGGAACCAGGGACATCATTGCTGATGTCAGGTGAATATTAGCTGAAAGCAGAAAATATCAGAAAGATGTCTATCTATGTTTTATTGACTGTGCAAAGGCATTTGACTGTGTGGATCATAATAAATTATGGATAACATTTCAGAAAATGGGAATACCAGAGTACCTAATTGTACTCATGAGAAATCTGTACATGAACCAGGAGGCAGTTGTTCAAATAGAACAAGGAAACACTGCCTGTTTTAAAGGGGAGAAAGGTGTGCATCAGGGCTATATCCTTTCACCATCTCTCTTCAATTTCTATGCTGAGCAAATAATCCAAGAAGCTGGACTTTATGAGGAAGAATGTGGCATCAGGATTGGAGTAAGACTCATTGACAACCTACATTATGCAGATGACACAACTCTGCTTGCTGAAAGTGAAGAGGACTTAAAACATTTACTGATGAAGATCAAAGATCATAACCTTCAATATGGGTTGTTACTAAACATCAGCACAACAAAAATCCTTACTACTGGGTCAATATGCAACTTCACAATACATGGAGAAAAGACTGAGGTTATCCAAGATTTTGCTTTGTTTGGCTCTATAATCAACACCCATGGAAGCAGCATCAGGAAATCAAAAGATACATTGCTCTAGGAAAAGCTATGCCAAAAGATCTCTTTAGAGTATTGAAAAGTAAGGAAGTCACATTGAAGACGAAGGTGCGTCTGACTCATGCCATGGTATTTTGAGTCGCATGATATAGTTGTGAAAGCTGGACTTTGAACAAGGGAGACAGGGAAGGAATTGATGCTGTTGAATTATGGTGCTGGAGATGAATATTGAATATACCATGGACTGCCAAAAGAACCAACTCATCTGTTCTAGAAGAAGTGCAACCAGAGTGCTCCTTGGAAGCAAGAATGGCCAGACTGTGTCTTACATATTTTGGACATGTAGTCAGGAGAGATCAATCCCTGGAGAAAACCATCATGTTTGGGAGAGTGGCAGGTCAACGAAAGAAAGGAGAACCCTCCACCAGATGGATTGACACAGTGTCTGCAACAATGGGCTTAAATATAATTAAGATCATGTTCCTGGCACAAAATCAAGAAGTGTTTCAATCTGCTGTACATAGGGTCAGTATGAGTCGGAGTCTACTTGACAGCACCTAACAACAACAATCCTTGAAATTTTGAATGTTACCTTAGTTAAGTAGACTTAGTTAAGGATCTTGAGATAAGGAGATCATTTGGATTATTAGAGTAGACTCTAAATGCAATTACAAATACCCCTATAAAAGTGAGGCAAAGAAAGATTTCATATAGATACAAAAGAAAGACACACATACAGGAAGGGGCTATGAATAAGGAGGCAGAGATTAGTCATGTGGCCATAACCAAGGAATACTGGCAGCCACCCCAAGCTAAAAGATTCAAAGAATAATTAGATTTTTCCTTAGAGCCTGTCAAGGAAGTACAACTTGTTTTCATTGATGCATTTCATAAGTCAGTTACTGATTGCAGACTTCTGGCTCCCAGAAATATGAGAAAATAAATTTTTGTTGTTTTATTACACCAAATATGTATTAGTTTGTTACAGCAATCACAAGAAACTAAATGCTTTATGGGTAATTACTAAAGCTGTTTATATTCTGAATCTCTATCTTTTGGGGACGACTTCCTTGAAGCTGAGTGTAACTGGTTAAAAACACATACTGACTGAGCCAGGCATGATGGCGCATGCCTGTAACTCCAGTGGTTCGGGAGGTAGAAGCAGGAGGATCACAAGTTTGAGACCAGAGACAGTCTGCATAACTTAGCGAGACCCTGTCTTAAAAAGTAAAAAACATGGGCAGAGGGTGCAGCTCAGTGGTCCAGCACTTGCTGAGCATGCAAGCATGAGGCCCTGGGTTCAACCCCCAGTACCGCAAAAAAAAAAAAAAAAAAAAAATACTGACTGATCTGTTTTTAAATTCATGATAACTAACTTTTTGTTGGGCTGGGATTTAGCTCAGCTGGTAGAGCCTGTGTTGCAGTCTCTGAGGTCCCAAGTTCAATTCCCAGCACCGCAGAAATGGGAGAAGGACCTGGCAATCCACTCCCAAGGCAATCCTGAAACAGTCAGCCATTGAAAACCCTAGGAGGGTCGCTATGAGTTGTATACCGACTCAATGGCACCTAACAACAACAACAACTTAGTGTGTTTAGTGCAGCCTAAGGCTTATTTTGCCTGCCGCTGTAGCCATGTGGCATCTGATCCTGTCAGATCTCGGAAGCTAAGCAGGGTCAGGCCTGTTTCGTACGTTGATGGGAGACCACCTGGGAACACCAGGTGTTGTAGGCTTGGAAGACGGACCCAGCAACCCACTCCCAAACATCAGTCTGCCATTGAAAACCCTATGAACAGCAGAGATGCATTGACAATAGTGTTTCGCCTGTTGTACACAGGATTGCTGAGTTGGATACCGACTCCAGGGCACCTAACAACAACAACAAGCCTTATTTTATTCCTTTATTCCTAGTGTTAGCAAACTATTTCTGTAAAATGTCATGTAGTAAATATTTTAGACTGTGGGTCATATGTCTTTGTCACAAGTATTCAGCTCTGCTGTTTTAGCACAAAAGAAACCATAGACATAATATATCAGGAAATGTAAGCTCCAATAAAACTTTATAAAAGTAAGTACTGGTGAGATTTTGCCAGGCGTTGGTATAATCCATTCTTTCTCTCTCTCCCCCACCCCCCCACACACGTTAGACACTGTGCAGCCTTCCTCTAGCCCCTCAAACTTTCAACAGCTTCTCTCCAGTCCTTACTACTTACAACCTTGTATTCTGTGTTACAGAGAACAGCAATCAAAAGAGAGCTTCACTTAGTTCTCAGCATATCTTTCTTTCATTTGTCCAAATAATCTGCCTCCTCATGTTGTTGTTATTTGTTGTTGTTAGGTGCTGTGTGGTTGGGTCCTACTCATAGCGACCCCATATACAACAATACAGAGCACTTCCTGACACTGTGCCATGCCCAGGACTATGTATGTGCTTTTTTCTGATTCATAGAGCTTTCAATGGCAGATTGTTTTCGTGATTGTTTCATGAGTGGGTTGCTAGGTTCTTCTCCCATTTTTGCTATGCTGGGCATCAAACCCAGGTCCTCAGAGAGTATAGAGTGGCAGTCTACCAACTGAACTAAACCCCAGCCCTTATGTTACTAATGATAAATATACATGCATGAGACATGCAGGCCTGTAATAAATATGCCTTTCATTTGTGCGTGTAATCCCATTCCTTCCTATCAATCCAAAAACAGCTCCAGCAATTCTTCTGTCTCATAAATCTTTAATGCTCTCTTTCTGTTTTATTTTTCTCTCCAGCCTATACAACACGTTATTTTCCAGTCCTTTAAGAAATATCTTTTGACCTCCTTTCTTGTTCCACTTATTGTTCCATTTGTCTTTTGCTTTTTAAACAAAATTTCCCTTTTAGTACAAGAAGTACCTAGTATTTCTATGTATAATTCTTCTCCAATTCTCTCCTTTTTAAAAACTACTATGTAAAATTTTCAAACATATAAAAAGGTAGAGAAAATAGTGTAAGTCTTTTTATGCCAGTTGCACAGCTTCAGCAATTCGTAATTCTTTACCAACATTCTATCTCAGCTCACATTCTTCAAATATGCTACTAGATTATTTTCAAGCATATTCCTGTCATCATGTAATTTTGTGTAGAATCATTTCAGTAAGAAAAGTGAAGATTCCTTTACTTTTTACACATGACTCCAATACTATATTATTCCTTAAAAAATTAGCATTTTCTGAATTCTATAAAATACTCAATAATTGTTCAATTTTTCCTGATTTTTTTTTTGTTGTGTTTACTACTGATTTGGTAGAATCAAGGTCCAAACAAAATTATTTTGATTTGATGTGTCTCTTAAGTATTTTTAAATTTGAGTTCATTTTCCTCCACAATTTTATTTGTATGTTATAACTCAACTTTTTGAAAACTTTGAAACTTTGTTTCCTGTAGAATTACATTCTACCATTTGCTGATGATTATAAATATGTGTGATATATTTCCCTGTTTCTATTTTACTGTATACTTGATGAAATTTAGCCTTGATTTGTCTTTTGTTTTAGTTTTTTAGCAAGAATACTTCATAAGTGATGTGTTTAGTCTATATGGAAGCATGACATCTTGTCATGGATCATTGCCTTGCTCCAATATTTCATGTAGAAAATTCTCATTTTTTCTTGAACTCTAATCAGAATTTAGTACCCACCATTCTACCAAAATCACTCTTGATTTTTTCTTACTTATCAACAGTATTTAACATGCTTTCCTACTCCTATCTTTGACTTCCAGAACTTTATTTGTTAGCTTCAAACACAGTATTTTCCTAGAAATCTTCCAAAATTATTCCTATCCTGTTGGTTGCTTTTTTAGTCTCTTTTGCAGTTTCTTCCTAACATTTAAGTAGACTGTGATTTGATCTTTGGACTACTTCTCTTTTTTATCTCTACTCATTCCCTTGGTAATTTCATGTAGTGTCAGGTCCATTCTAGAAGAGGTGCAACCACAGTGTTCTTTGGAAGCAAGGATGGCTAGACTGTGTCTTACGTGTTTTGGACATGTTGTCAGGAGGGACCAATCCCTGGAGAAGGACATCATGTTTGAGAGTGGTGGGTCAATAAAAAAGATAGATCCTCAACTAGAAGGATTGACAGGGTGACTACAACAGTGAACTTAAACATAAAAATGATCACATGCCTGGCACAATGACAGGGAGCGTTTCATTCTGTTGTTAGCTAGGGCCACTATGAGTCAGACCTGACTTGAGGGCACCTAACAACAACATATACAAATGATTCCCAAATTTACAAATATAGACCAATGCCTTCTCTGGATTCCATATTTGTATGACCAACTATTTAATTGATATCTTGCTTTGGATATGTAATGGAAATCCCAAACTACACTTGTTCTAAACTAAAGTCTTTCTTTTCCATTTGCTAAATCTGTTCTATTCACAGCCTTATACATCTCTCATGTGATGGCTACATTATCTTTTTAGTTTCTTAGCTAAGAAATCTTGGGATTATCTCCTTTTCCCACACCCATATTTATTAGGCTGAGAAATCTTGTCAGCTCTATATATCTATATTATGACCATTTGTTACCACCTCAATGCTATCAGGCTCATTGTTTTCCATCATCATGACTTGTGTTGCTTCTTGCAATAACTTCCCAATTGCCTGCTTTTCCCTTGCCTACTCTTATTCTTTAACATCTAAAATTATCCTTTTTAAAATGGGGAAAAAACAGAAATAAGATTATATCTGCCCCAAATCCTTGAGTAGTTTCTCATATCACAAAGTATAATTAATAAGTGTGATTATCATGTCTTTATATCTTTGGGCCCCTCCTTGAACCTCTCCCCCTCATTAATTCTGCTCTAGGCACTATGCTAACCATGTTGTTTCTTAAATACACCAGGCCTGCATACGTTATCAACTTTTTACTTGCTATACTTTCTGCTTGAAATGATCTTTTCCCAGATGTCAATGTGGCTAGCTCTCTGTCTTTCAAATGTTCACTTAAATGTCATCTTCTTTTTGTAAAGTCTTCCTTGGCCATCTTATTTAAATACTACAATTCCCCAACACTTTATTTTGTTATTTTCCTCCATAACATTTATTACCACCTGTCACATTATATGTCCCATGTGTCTGTCAGCTTGTCATGCTGCAGTTACTTTGCATGTTACTGTCATGCCAAAAGCTATTATTTATTAAATCAAACAACTATTATAAATCAATACTTAGAAATTAAACAGCTACAGCCAGGCATGGTGGCACACACCTTTAGTCTCAGCCATTTGGGAAACAGAGGAAGGGGAATCACAAGCTTGAGGCCAGAAGTAGCCTGCATAACTTAGTGAGACCCTGACTTAAGATAAAAAGTTTAGAAAAAATGGGTTGGGAGTGCACCAGTATTTCAGACACCTGTAGGGCCACCCATGGTAGACAGGTTTCAACTGAGCTTGCAGACTAAAACAGACTAAGGAGAAGGACCTGCCATCCCACTCTCGAAACAACTGGCCATGAAAAATCCCATGAATAGCAGAGAAGCACCTTCAAATATAGTGCTAGAAAATGAGACACCCCCCCCCCCCAGGATGGAAGGCATTCAAATAGAAACAAATAGGGAAGAGTTGCTTCCTTGGAGTTGAGCTGAACTTGACAGAAATGGAGTAAAGCCCCAGGGACCTCCTTTTACTGATGTGTCATGACTCAAAATAAGAAACATAGTGACTTTGACATTGGGCTTAGACATAAAAAGATTGTGTCCATGGCACAGTGTTGGCTAGTATTTCATTCTGTTGTACATTGGGTTGCTATGAGTCAGATTCTATTCAGTGACCCCTAATAACAACAATCACACTATATATTTTGTTTGCTTATTATCTGTCTCCCTCTTGTCTCTATACTCAAAAGCCAATTCCATGAACAGATTGATTTTTGTCTATTTTATTTCTTGATGTAGTCCCAACATCTACTACAATGCCTGGCTTATAGTAGTTGTTTAATTAATTAACCAGTTAATTAATTAACTTTTTTTTTTTTGCTGTACTAGGGGGTCGAACCTTGGGTCTCATGCAGGCTTATCCAAGTGCTCTATCACTGAGCTGCACCCCCAGCTCATTTTTTCTAAGCTTTTTATATTGAGTCAGGGTCTCACTAAGTTATGCAGGCTGCTTCTGGCCTCAAGCTTGTGATCCTCCTTCCTATGTTTCCCAAATGGCTAAGATTATAGGCATGTGCCACCATGCCTGGCTGTAGTTGTTTAATTTCTACGTATTGATTTATAATAGTTGTTTGATTTATAAATATTGAATCAATGTGGTTTAATATGTTTTTATAATGTGGTTTTAAACAAAATTAAATAGATTTTCTCATTTCAAAACTGCCCAGGGCCTTTAATTATGCTAATGAGAATAATGAGGAATATATCCAACAAAGGGATTTAACATGTTGATTTCCTAAGCTCATTTGTGTATGTACCTTTGAAATGAGGAGGGAGAGTATCTCTTAACACCTCAAAGAACACTGTTTGGGGAATGCTGCATTAATTATTCATCCAGCAGATTTTTTTCTACATGTATATTATCCTAGATATTGTATAGAATTCGAAATATAATCAAATCAGTATCCTACTCTCAAAGAGCTTATGTTCTACTTTAAACAAAACCAAAAGCAAAACCCTATAGCATGTAAACAACCTAAGTGATCACTTCCTTGGGATCTACTTCTTTATCTTCCCTCTCAAGCCAAAAACCTGGGTTTATCCTTGATGCTGTAAGGCAAAGGGAACTTCTCCTTCCCTCTTCTGATGGTTCCAGTCTTTAAGTCAGCTGAAATAAACTGACCAGAAACAGATTAACAGGAGAAAATGCATACAAATTTATTTCTGTCCATAGATACATCACAGGAAGGTGAGTACCCAATAACCCAATGCAATTCTGAAGTTTTTATAACCACCTTATTAGCAGGGAGGAAAATGGGGGGGGTGAGAGTTTTAGAGGGGTAGTAAATGATTTTTCGAGCAGATGAAGGGACCTAAAATACAGACAGTAACCAAGGACAAAGTTCTGTGGGATTTTAGTCTCTAATTCTTGACATGTTTAATCTTCCTTGGCAAATGAAGTTTCACTAAAAGGACTGAAGGCAATTGTGTTCATGTTTGGTGGCTCCATCTGTTGATCCCCAACTGCCTTTAGTTCAAAATACTCAGCATACTCACGTGCCATGTTTTGTAGTATCATTTTCTGAACCTTAATTCCACTTTCATTCTAATTCTTAATGTATAATTACCCATCCCTCTTAATTCTACCCTCTATATTATAGAATATATCTTGAATTTATGTACTTTCTCCATCCCCACAGTTACCACTTGGAGGCAAGCCATAGTTAACACAAAGTGGGCCACAACGCAGTCTGACTTCTTAGGTAGATTGTCCTGCTTTTACTCTTGGACCTTATGATAGGCAGAACTTTGGCCTCCTAAGAACCCCATGACTTTGGCCCCTTGGTGTGATTCTCATGAATATTTTATATTTTGTTGCACAAGGAACTTGGCAAATAACCTTAAAACAGAGAAGTTATCCTTGATTATTTGAGTGAACCCGATAATAATGAGAACAGCCATTAAAAGCAGAATAGGAGGACAAAAGAGGAAATCAGAGATTCAAAGCATCATTTCTTCATGTCAGAATATCTCAAAGATTTATTTGTATAATGAATAAATAAATAATGGCCTAATCCGCAGATATACATTTAGCATGTTTTCTCCTCAAATAGAGAATATTGATATTCTCCATCCTAATGACCAAATTCATACTCTTTAAAATAATGGACTTTATCATCTCAGTCCTGTTATTTCTAGTAGAATTTTTAAGTAATCAGAAATAGAATGAAAATAAAAATGGAATTTTAAGCAAAAACCTATAACCTGTACTTTTAAGCAAATCTGGTCTTTAAAAATCACCCCTTTGGTATATTTACAATTAATTAGATGATGTAACTTGTCCCATTGTTTAAAAGCTTTTTGCAGTTTTTTCTAGATATGATTGAATATGTAACTTTATTAGAAAAATTAACATCATACCTTTATAATCATGGGAAATTTTTTTTCTTTCCCTCTTCTATCACTTTGCTTCATTCATTGGTGTTTAATCAGTTCTTTCCTTTTCTCTGAGTGGTTTAAGTCAATAGCTTAAGTGTACTAGTCTCCCCAGAGAAGATCACAACAGTGCAAGCTAAGTGGCCTATAAGCAGTAGCACTATTCCTGCTTTGGGGAGGTATAAAGGTGCAGCCTTGTCTCCTAAAGAACATATCAGGAAAGAGGTAGCAGGCAATAAGTCCATTTATATAAATTTCACTTGCTGAAGGCTGATATCAGCAAAAATGAAATATTAACACAAGAAAATAAATCCTTACCATACTATTAGATTTGTTCTCTAACAAATTAATTTGTTCTCTAACAAATCTTAATTTTGATTTAGGGAACTCCAACTTTGGCCATGATACTCCTCCTCTGTAGAAATGACATATCACTGAATTCAGAGTTCTCAATGCTGTCTTGGGCAGTAGATAATCTTTATATTTTACTATCTTGACTACCTATGTAAAATTTTGAGCATTGTACCTGCAAGGTTAAAGGAGACATCATATGATCCAATTTACTTAATCTTCTTGTGATCATCTCCTCAAAATGCTACACCACAAGGAAGAAAATAATTGTAATTAGGAAGAAAAAAATACGACTTTCTTTTTATCCCAAAGCATTAGTATAATATAGTCAACGATCGTTCATACAGTTTTACCTTATTTATTAAAATCAAAGTGCTTCTCAAAACATTTCTTTTTGAGGCTAGACATTTTTATAATATGAATTCATTTCTAATTTTTCATGTTTTTTCTTTATATTTTTTCTTTAAACAAATTTTGTATTCCACTTATTTTTCAATGAACTATTTAATCAAATTTCTGATAGTCAAGTGGGAGCTTTCAAATTCATTGAACACAATTATGTGATTTCTATAGTCATATTATTATTCAATAAAAGCAGACCAGAGTTCCTTCCTTTCTACTATCAATATTCGTCTTCTTTTTGGACTGTTTTTGTCTCTTATGCAACACTTAAAAAATGCAAATACATTTTGAAGTGACATAAAACTACACTTCATTTAGAATACATGAAAATTTCACGTGCTATCTATTGTAAATTTTTATTTCCTTCTCTACTCAGACACTACATCTTTTCTTGGAAACATTCTTTCCTGAAAATTACTGAAGTTGTGGCATTAAAACCAATAAATTTTTAACTTCTCCCAAGGCAATAAAATTTAGAGAACAGTTGATTTATGGACTTCTTCCCTAAAACTTTATTTTTAAAAATTGATGCTTATATTAACATTTTGTATTAGGTGTAGATTATGATCTTATATAAACATTATTTATGAAGGGGGTGTTTTTGTTTTCATTTTTTTTAAAAGATGTCATTTGTCTGAGGCACTTGATTCAGTAAACCCTTCATAACTCAAAAAGTATTATAAGAAATAATTGTTGAATGAAGCATGAAAGTAAATCAGTAACAAATATAAGTGATTAAGAAACCCTCACTTTCCTGATTTGATAATTTTACTATATGTTTCCTTGATATGGCATATTTTAAAGTAAGCCAGGGATTAACCACATTACTAGGAGGTATAGGGTCCTATAACAATTTTAGATTTTTTAAATTAGAGCTTGAAAGCTAGAGTTTTATGGTATACCATGGTACCTTAAGCACAGAAAACACTGAAATAAACATTTTCAGAATTTATTAAATATATGCATCTGTTAAGTAAGGCTAGATGTCTCAGTTTTATATTTAATAGAAGCTTTTAATGGGATCAAAAAATTTGGCATTATTTAAACAGTATCGTCCTTAGGGAAAAATAAGATTAATGTTATTTAATGTTAATTAAAGTGACACTGAATAAGTTCTATAAATGGCAGGAATCAACCCAAATGCAGATATTTTTAGAACACCTTATTCCAAGCAAGACTAATTCATTAAGCTATAATATGTGTATTTTTTCAACTTCTTATGAAAATCACTAAACAATGCTTTCTTCCTCAGTCAAGGTGAAAACTTTGAGAGTAGAAAAAGATACCCAGGAATTATTTTATAAAATAAGTCAGTATTTTTCACATTAAATGTACCAAAAAAATGGTAAAAATTATTAAAATAGAGAGACTTCTGTTGTAAAAAGGATTCACTGAAGATCTTGGTAGAAATTCTCTTGGCTGTTTGTATCTCCTCTGACATTTAAATCACCAAGCCTTTGGTGATTTACCAACCTGTAAGTACTTGTTGTATCCTAGGTGGACAAAAATAATTAAAATACAATGTACTCCTTCATAATCTAATAGAGAATATAGATCTTTAAATAAGTAGCTATGTTGTTTTTATTGTTAGTTGCTATCAAGTCAGGTCCTACTCATAGTGACCCTATGTAGCAGATCAAAATACTCCCCGATTCTGTGCCAGGCACATGATATTGTTTATGTTTAAGCCCATTGTTGCAGACACTGTGTCAGTCCATCTGGTGGAGGGTTTTCCTGTTTTTCATTGACCTGCCACTCTCTCAAACATGATGTCTTTCTCCAGGAATTGATCACTCCTGCCTACATGTCGAAAATACATAAGTGTAGCCATCCTTGCTTCCAAGGAGCACAATGATTGCACTACTTCTAGGACAGATCTGTTGGTTCTTTTGGCAGTCCATGGTATATTCAGTAGTCATCTCCAGCACCATAATTCAAAAGCATCAGTTCTTTTCCTATCTCCCATTAGTCAATGTCCATATAATGGGACTGAAAATACCATGGCATGAGTCAGGTGCACCATCGTCTTCAATGTGACATATTTACTTTTGAATACTTTAAAGAGGTATTTTGCCATAACTTTTCCCAATGCAATGTGTCTTTTGATTTCTTGACTGTTGCTTCCATGGGTGTTGATTGTAGAACTAAGTGAAGCAAAATTGTGGGAGAACATCAATCTTTTCTTCATTTATTGTGAGGTTGCTACTGACCCAGTTGTAAGGATTTTTGTTTTGTTGATGTTGAGGCGCAATCCATAAATGCTACAATGAAGATATGTGTGACATACTATTCAGTCACAATAGAGAAAGTAGTTATCTCTGCTTCCAGATCCAAGTTAAGTCTTTGGAAAGTTATAGTTGAATTCTGAAGGATAATTAGGAGTTGCAAGGTGATGAAGCACAATGAGGTTAAAGGTACTATAAAGACAAAAGTAAGAGATTGCATGATGTGTTCATGAAAGTACTGATAATTGACTATGGCTGGACACCAGAGGAACTGTGGAAGGTGAGACAAAAAAATGGAGCAAGGAATTAGGTCTATTAATGGAACTGGCTCATCAAACTTCTTAAGATAATATGCATTAATTAAAGACATGATAGGATGAACAATTACACTTTAAAAAGATCAGACTTGGGCAGTTATGATGAGGAAATTGTTAAAATTGTGGTTATTGTTCTTGTTAGGTGCTGTTGAGTCAGTGTCCAACTCATGGCTACCCTACGTACAACAGGTGAAACAGTATTGCTTCTTTGCTGTTCGTGGAGTTTTCAATGACTGATTGTGTTTTTTGGGGAGTGGGTTTCCAAGTCCTTCTCCCAAGCCTACAGCACCTGATGTTCCCAGGCAGTCTCCTATCCAAGCACTAGCCTGCTTAACTGCCAAGATCTGACAGCATCAGACGCCACAGTGGTACTGCTGCAGGCAAAATTGTGGTTAGAAATTATAAAAGTCTTAAAGGAAAAAAGAAATGGAGGAATATGTATTTTCCATATAAATTAAGTCAAGTAGATATACAGCACAGTCACTAATTGTTGAAAAAGAGAAACACATCCAAGAAGACTTCTGTATCTAACATGAGCTACTGGATTAATTTTATATTTACCATAATAAAATTAAGGAAAACTAGAGAAACAGATTGGAAAAACAGCAGATATCAAAACCAAAATCAGAAATGAAAGTGGAAACCTTGCTACTGACCTTACATAAATAAAATGGATTATAAGTGGACACTGTGAACAATTATATGTCAACAAAATAGCTAACCTAGATGAAATGGAAAAGTGCTTAGGAACAAATTAAGTACCCAAACTGACATAAGAAGTAGAAAATCTCAGCAAACCTATAACAAGTAAAGATATTAATCAGTAATCAAAAACCTTCCCCAAAGAAAAATGTATGACCAGCTGACTTCACTGGTGAATTATACCAAACATTTAAAAGAACTAACAAAATTTCTTAGCTCTTCTAAAACATAGTGACCCTGTGTACAACAGACCAAAACACTCCTGGACACTGTGCCAGACACATGATATTTTTTATGTGTAAGCCCACTGGTGCAGTCACTGTGTCAGTCCATCTAGTTGAGGGTCGTCCTGTTTTTGATTGACCTGACACTCCCAAATATGAAGTCCTTCTCCAGGGATTGGTTCCTCCTGACAACATGTCCAAAATGTGTAAGTCAGTCAAACCATCTTTGCTTCCAGGGATCATTCGGGTTGTACTTCTTATTGTCTCCAGAACCATAATTTGAAAGCGTCAGTTCTTCTCCTGTCTCCCTTATTCAACTTGCAGCTTTTACAACCGTATGATGCAATGGAAAATACCGGAAAATACCATGCCATGAGTCATGCACACCTTTGACTTCAGTATGATATCTTTACTTTTCAACACTTTAAAGTGGTCTTTTATAACAGCTTTACCAGTGTAATGCATCTTTTGATTTCTTGACTGGTGCTCTATGGGTGTTGATTGTAGAATTAAATAAAATAAAATCTTGGACAACCTCAATCTTTTCTTCATTTATCATGAAATTGCTTACTGACTCAGTTGTTGTAGCGATAGTACCAGTTGTAAGAACTTTTGTTTTGTTGATGTTGTGGCACAATCTATACTGAAGGCTATGTTTTTTGATCTTCATTAGTAATGTTTCAAATCCTCTTTTGTTTCAGCAAGCAAAGCTGTGTTATCTGTATAACATAGGTTTTAATGGAATTTAATGGAGGAAATGGTATTCCTCCAATTCTGATGCCACGTTCTTCTTCATAAAGTCCAGCTTTACAGATTATTTGCTCAGCATAGAGACTGAAGAGGTACAGTGAAAGGATACAGCCCTAACACACACCTTTCCTCACTTTAAACCCAGCAGTGTTTTCATGTTCTGTTTGAATGACTACCTCCTGGCCCATGTACAGATTCTGGATGAGTACAATTAAGTGTGCTAGTATTCCCATTCTTCACAATTTTGTCAATAATTTGTTGTGATTCACACAGTCAAATGCCTTTGTATAGTCAATAAAACATAGACATCTTTCAGATATTCTTTGCTTTCAGCTAATATCCCTCTAACTTGAGTAATAATATCCCTGGTTCCATGCCCTCTTCTGAATCTGGCTTGATTTTCCAGCAGTTCCCTGATAATACACTGCTGCAGTTGCTTTTGAATGATCTTTAGCAACATTTTAATGGCATGAAATATTAATGATATTGTTCAATAATTTCCACATTTGGTTGGATCTTCTTTCTTGGGAATAGGCACAAATATGGATCTCTCATAGTCAGTTGGCCAGGTAGCTGTTTTCCACATTTCTTGGGATAAGCAAGTGAGAAGCTCCATATTTTCCAAATACTGAGCCTTCTTTTTTTCCAACTTTTGCCTTCCAGTCAACAGTACTTATCACTGTATTCTTATTGTATGTTTGATCAGTTTTAGACTGCAAAAGCTGATAAAAATCTTCCCTATCATCAATTGTGTCCTCTGTTGTGAATGTGTAAATTTGAAAGATAGTCATATTAGTTGGCTTTCCTTGTAGACATATGGACATTATTCTATCACTGACAGCATTGTACTTCAGGACATATCTTGAGATGTCTTTTTTGATGATGAACGCAATCTCAATTCTCTTTAAGTTGTCATTCCCAGAATAGTAGATTGTATGATTATCTGATTCAAAATAGCCTATTCCAGGCCATTTTACCTTACTGATGCCTAGAATGTTGGTGTGTATGTGCTGCATTTCTTTTTTGATGATTTCTAATTTTCTTAGATTCATATTACATACACTCCATGTTCTAATTATTAATGGATGTTTACTATTGTTCCTCCTCATTTTGAGTCTTGCTATATCAACAAATGGAGGTCCCTGGGGCTTTACTGCATTCACGTCATTAAGGTCAACTGTACTTTGAGAGGGCAACTCTTCCCCATTTGTCTTTGTGTGTTTTCAAATCTGGGGTCTCGAGTTCTGGCACTATATCAAACAGTGTTTCTCTGCTATTCAGGGGGTTTTCAGTGGTTAATTGTTTCAGCAGTGAGTTAGGCATATTTTTCTTCCTAGTCTGTCTTAGTCTGGACAATAAATACATGAAAAAATTTTAACATCCTTTACATCAGAGAGGTGCAAATCAATACATTGAGATTCTATCTCTCCCCAATCAGAATGGCTATCATCAAGAAAACAAAAAACAAAACAAATAATGGTTATGATGCAGGAAAACAGAACACTTACGCACTGTTTCTATTATTGTAAATTAGTCTAGCTGCTATGGAAATCAGTGTGAAATTTCTTCAATAAACTAAAAATAGAACCACTATATATCAGCAGTTCCACTCCTGAGTATGTAGCTGAAGAAATCAAAAGGTAGCATAACATAAAGATGCCTGTTTGCCAAGTTTATCACTATATTGATCACAATAGCCAAATTGTTGAATTGAATATGCCTAGGTGCCCATAAATGGATGAGTGGATAAAGTATTGAATGTATGTATGTATTATGTATGTATGTATATCCTTGCAATGAAGTTCAGCCATAATAAATGAATTCATGCTGTTTGAAGGCAAATGGAAAGAACTAGAGATCACCACGTTAGGCAAAATCAACCAGATTCAGAAAGACAAGTATTACATATTTTCTTTCATGTCAAATCTAGACAAAAACAAAAAGACATGAAAGTAGAAAGGGAACTACTTGCAAACAGGAAGAGACCCAGCAGGAACAGGGAAGGAGGACATGTAAGAGTGATGGGGCAGGGAGGTGAATATGATCAAACTACATTCCATGTCCTACTATGGGGGCTTGCATGTTGCCGTGATGCTGAAAGGCATGCCACCAGTATTTCAGATACTAGCAAGGTCACCCATGGTGGACAGGTTTCAGCTGAGTTTATAGACTAAGACGCACTAAGGGGAAGGACCCAACAGCCCACTCCTGACACAGTCATTGCAAACCCTATGAATAGCAGAGAAACACTGTGAAATAAAGTGCCAGAAAATGAGCTGTTCAGGCTGGACAACATTCAAAAGATGACTGGGGAAGAGTTATCTCCTCAAAGTAGAATCATCCCTAATGACAAGAATGGAGGAAAACTCCTAGAACCTCCATTTGCTGAGGTGACATGACTCAAAATGAGAAGAAACATAGTGACTACAACAGTGGGCTCGAACATAAAAAGAGCTTGTGAATGACAAGTACTTTGTTCTGCTGTACTTTAGGGTTGCTGTGAGTCCAGTCTGCCTCGACAGTACCTAACAACAAAACATTGCATGCATGTATGAAAATGTCATAATGAAATCCATTGTTTTGTGCAATTAATACACGCTAATCATTATTGTAGATTATAAGAATGAAATGAGAAAATACATATAAACCCTGACATAATCCTTGTTGTTGTTGTTAGGTGCCATCTAGTCGGTATCCAACTCATAGCAACCCTACCTACAACAGGCAAAACACTATTGTCAGTGCATCTCTGCTATTCATAGGGTTTTCAATGGCAGGTTGATTTTTGGGAGTGGGTTGCCAGGTCTGTCTCCCAAGGCTACAGCCCTTGGTGTTCCCAGGCTATCACCCATCCAAGTACTAACCAGGCCCAACCCTGCTTAGCTTCCGAGATCTGACGGAATCGGATGCCACAGGGCTATGGCTACAAGCTGACATAATGCTAGACACCTATAAAATGGTAAATACAAGTTGAGCATCCCTAACCTGAAAATCTGAAACCTGAAATGCTTCAAATGTGGAACTTTTTGAGTACCAACATGATGGCACAAGTGAAAAGTTCCATATGACCTCATGTGAGGGATAATAGTCAAGATGAGAACACACTAAAAATATGTTATAAAATTACCTGTAGCTATGAGTCTAAAGTGTATATGAAACATAAATGAATTTTGTGTTTACTATTGGGTCCCAGCCCTAAGATAAATATTCAAGCTATATATATAAATGCAGTATTCCAAAATCCAAAAAAGGACAAAATTTAAAACATTTCTGATCTCGAGCACTTCAGATAAGGAATTGTTGTTGTTAGGTGCTGCTGAGTCAAGTCTAACACATAGTGAACCAATGTACAACAGAATAAAACACCACCCATCACTTGTGTCATGCATTTTTTTTTTATGTTTGCGTCCAATGTTGTAGTCACTATGTTTTTTCTCATGTTGATTCATGCCACATCAGTACATGGAGGTCCCAAGGGCTTTACTTCATTCCCATCATTATGGTTGACTCTATTTTGAGGAGGTAACTCTTCCCCCGCTGGGATTTAGCTCAGTTGGTAGAGCACTGCGCTGCAGTCTCTGAGGTCCAGAGTTCAATTCCCAGCACTGCAAAAATGGGAGAAGGGCCTGGCAATCCACTCCCAAGCAATCCCGAAACAGTCTGCCATTGAAAACCCTATGAGGGTCGCTATGAGTTGGATACCGACTCGACGGCACCTAACAACAACAACAACAACTCTTCCCCAGTTGTCTTTTGAGTGTCTTCCAAACTGGAGGACTTATTTTATGGCACTATATTTGATAGTGCTTCTCTGCTATTCATAGGATTTTCAATGGCTAATTATTTTAGGAGTGGGCTGCAAGGTCCTTCTCCCTAGTCTGTCTTAGTCTGGAAGATCAGCTGAAACCTGTCTAGCATTGGTGGCCCTGCTGGTATCTGAAATACTGGTGGCATAGCTTTCAGTGTTATATCAACATATAAGCCCCCGCAACACAACAGCTGACAGACACATGGGGGCAGATAGAGAATATTCAACTTTTATACAGTATTGCTATTATTAGTACAACTATCACTACCAGCGCAATACTTTTTACAATATTGTGTCAAGTATAATAGAACTGTATCTTTAGAGTGTATTCTTTCGTCATCTATGAGGCAGACAGTATAGCATAATGGAAAGAACAATGTAATGTACATTGGAGTGAGTCATTTTATCATCCAGGTCTGAGTACTCTAACTATGGAATTCAGATAACAGGTTAAACTTCTAGGTATTTGAAATTTTTCTGTGTTTATTGATGCCATGAAAATAGAAACGTCATTTTCAGAAATCAGTTCAAAGGTCGAAACTGATAGTTGATACAGTTACCATTATTTTGGCTGTTGTCAGGGAATGGAAATAAAAAGGACAGATTAAGTTTATTGTTTAACAGTGTTTTATTTTTTAATAAATTACCTGTGTCAAATTTTTCCTTTGTTTTTTCTAGATTGTTTTTGTTTATTGGATATTTTTCTAGTATTTACATCAATTTTCATCTGCATTCTCCTTTCTATGTTTAGTGTCATATATGTTGTTGTTCAGTGCCATCGAGACAGTATCCGACTCATAGCGGCCCTCATAGGGTTTTCAATGGCTGACTGTTTCGGGATTGCCTTGGGAGTGGATTGCCAGGTCCTTCTCCCATTTTTGTGGTGCTGGGAATTGAACTCGGGACCTCAGAGACTGCAGCGCAGTGCTCTACCAACTAACTGAGCTAAATCCCAGCCAGTGTCATATATAATCCCTCCATATTTCCCACATTTAGCATTTGATCTTATAGTTATGGTATTTCATTACCATATTACTCATATGCATCTGTGCATAAGCCAGGTGCCCATTTTAATACACGTGGGAATGTTAAGTCATATACACTATTTACCCTTGTAATAGTTAAAACTATTATAATCTGTTTGAAGTTTATGTATGAGTACTAATCTAGAAAGTTACCTTCTCCCCATCTTCCTGGGGTTGGATTCAAGGAAAGGCATTACTTGGTGGTATTAGCATTAATCAAGAGAAAAATGAATGTATTTGTTGAAGTATAATTGAAGTTTGTCATAGATACTTTTATTTTTATTTTTCTTCCAGTTGTCAATCATTTTTACCATGACATACTAGAAGCCTTTTGCTAACAAATTAAACCTGTTTCTCTACTCTGTTATCCCATTTATGTAACAGTTGTTGTAAAATGCTTTAATTATAACCAGTCTACTTTAGAATTTTTAAAAATCTTTTTATTTTGAAATAATTTCAAACCTTATGAATTGTAGTCTAGAGTTTTCAAAAACTTTTTTCATATTGTCTTCATTCATATCCCAGCAATC